>CM064499.1:35176693-35394164 GCA_032716605.1 Paralithodes platypus
GGGTTAACCTTATGAGCATTAATTCCTGGAAATTTTCTTTTTTTCCAGAGCTGGGCTCCGGCGGACCAATACAGACCCGGCAGTAGTTTCCCACCAGTCTCTGTCATGGCTACCTTTGCCCCAGTTTTTGCCCTGTGCATTACCCCTACTTGTGCCGGTATCCCTATTTTTGCGCACACCCTTTGCATCAAGTGTGTTAAATGTCTAGACCGTTCAAGGGGTCTGTGGGTGATGCGCAAATGTTCCTTTTGCTCCCAATTAAGTGTCAAAGTCCTGTGTGACAATGATAAGACCGCGGCGGTCGCGTTACGAGAGGTTAGGCAACACATGGCAGCGTATACTACCATTGTGGCTCAGAAGTCACTTCAATGTGACAACGTCCCACTTTGGGATAGGCTTCTTGTTGAGCACCCTCCCCCTAAACGTCCCTCTAGAGTAACTAGTCGTAAGCCGGCGGAGACTGGTCAGGGTTCTGTATCTTCTCCTACTGCTACGGCGAAACGTCAACGAGAGCCTACTCCCCCGGCGGCAGCCTCCTCGTCTCGGGAGAGATCGAGGTCAAGGTCACCTCTCAGACACCAGCCATCTAGTCTTGCCTCTTCCCCGGCTAGTAAGAAGAGTAAGACTGAAAGTTCCCCCGGTGGTCATGGCGATAAATCCTCTAATCGAAGAGTCCAGTTCGCGGTCACACCGCAGCCATAAATCTTCAAAGAAGGATTCCCATAAGAAAGGCCTCTCGACATTCACCAGTTTCTAGTGCTTCTCATCGTACCTCTACCCTGACAGACTTTGTGTTCGGCCTCAGGGGTCCAGTATAGTGCCTGTACCTAAAGATGATTTACCTATTAACATTTTAACCCTGGAATGGAATTCAGGGGGCTCAGGGTTGAGAGTGTTGCGGACTCCCAAGAGAGTGTAGGCCAAGGCCTAGGTGTTTGGCGATATTCTCAGCCAGGACCTGACCACCCACTTCCGGCTCAAACTATTCACACAGTAGCCGAGGTCCACCGGGACGCGGCGACCCCATCCTCTATTCCTGACTTATCTTGGCAACAAGGTGATACCACAGCTTCGGCGGGATCTTCTCAGGAGGAACAGGATCATAAAGACGAGGTTTCAATTATATCAGATATGGAAGGGCAAGAGTCAGGGTCAGGCTTAGACGCCGCACAAGATCTTAATGATTCACTAGTCAGTACATCATCAAGTCAATTTGTCACTGCACAGGAAATTGATGGGCTACTCAGTAATGCTTTATCTAAATTTTTTAGTCAACAGCAGGAAACTCCCAGTGGACTTGGGAGCTCCCACGACAAGCTCTACGGTACGGCCTCTGATGACTTCTATTGCTTTAACTCAGATCCCTCACCCTCCCCCTGTCACCATCAGTGGTTACTAGGCCTGCTACGGCGGCATTGACCACTTCGAATGTAAGGGTTATAACGGATGTCAATCCGCCCCCTCTAGACAGAGCGCCTCTCAGAAAGGTAGCTATGCCCTTGCTTTACGGGCCAGACGAGTCATGGGTCCTTTTGTCCCCCACTAAACCAGAGCTCGCCCAACCTACCTTGTCAGGGGAACTCCCAGTACCGCGTGAGTGGGTCATCCAGGGCAATAAATCTAGGAAATTAAGGGCCTTGGATACTTTGGGCAATGTACTAGATGTAAACATAAAGGCTATACCTAGTTATTATCACCAGGATTATTTTGTTTATGCTGCTAAGCCGGCTTTACCCTCTGCCTCAGCTTCAAAACTTTTTTCAGACTGGTCTAAGCATGATGGATTTAATGACATTAAGACTCTGTCAGCTCTCACTCCAGAACTCGATTTGCAAACCGTGACAGACGCAGCAGCTAATCCAGTGTTGAAGGTGGGACATTGGGACCAGGACCTTGGGTGGATTGGGAGGCAGAGGCACAAAACTCTGCGATCTCATTTACTTCCAAAACTTCGCACGAGATCCCTCAAGATACACATTCTTGGTTTTCCATGCCGGTGTGTTCTGCCGGCGGAGTCCCTTCAGCTTTATTTGCTTTCTTAGCTGCCCCTAAAATTAATCTCTGTGAGCTAAAAGACCCATTCATTACCCCTACCCCTTCTCACCTAGACAGAGAATTTAGGCTAAGGGGAAAAGCTTTTCGCCTGTTTTCTCAGTACATAGTGTCTCAACAGATAGCTAAGTCTTTGCTCCGGTCTACTCAGGCAATCGCAGACGCGGATGCCAGAAGATCGGTTGAATTATCCCGGCGACTGCTTCTTCAGTCGTCAATCCAATCTTTGGGTGACATACGCACCGCCTTGCTTGGGGCGGTACGAGCGAGACAAGACCTCAGAATGTCCTTAGTCCGAAAATTGCCTGATCGCATTGCTAATCAGGTGGTTATGTCACCAGTACTCACTCCTTCTTTAATGTCCCCTGATGTGTGGCGAACGGTGTTTAACATGGCTCAGGCCTTTAAGCACAGTCCCACCCCTTCTAAGAAACCTGCATTTAACTTCCCCAAACCCAGGCCTCGCTAAGGCTCAGCCGGGGGGATCTAAGCCCTTTCTTCCACCTAACTCCTCCTCCTACCCCCAAGGCCAGTTCAGGCATAGACAGAGTAGGTTTTCAGGTCAGAGAGGACGCGTCCATAATAACCCAGGTCAGGGCCCGTCTTCGGCCAACGCCAGCCAGCCGGCGAAGCGGCCACCACCACCAACTCCACCACCATCAAAAAACTAAAGTCTCTCTCACTCCCGGTGCCAGTATTAAGGCCGGCGGATCCGAGGGTAGTACAGCCGGCGAACCCTTGTCTGCTAACTGGGTCGTTCCGAACGTGTCACCAAGCATGGCCGTTAAACACTTGGGCACGGATGGTGGCACGCAAAGGCATCACTTGGCAGTGGCTCCGGCGACCTCGCTTACGTCAGCCGACAACGGCAAATTTTGTTTCATTAGAGGTGGAGTCACTGGTCCAGGAAATGATTGCCAAGAATGTCATCATCCCGGTCCGCCCAGGTTACCCTGTATTCATGTCCAAGCTACTTTTGGTTCCCAAAAGGGACAGTGTTCAGATGAGACCAGTCGTAGACCTGTCTTATACCTTATGGTAACCTTCACATTCACAACGAGTCATTCCGAATGTTAACACTACACCAAATCAGGCTAACACTTCCGCCGGGAGGTTGGATGTGTTCCCTAGACCTGACAGACGCTTATTGGCACGTATCGGTAAACAAAAGGTTTCAAAGGTTTCTGGCCTTACGGATAAGGCACCAAAATTTTGTTTTTCAAAGGATGCCATTCGGTTTGAGCCTGCCACCTCGATTATTCACGAAATTAGTCCGGCAAGCCCTGATGCCGTTATTAAAGCAAGGAATCAGAGTGTTGTGGTACCTAGACGACTGACTGGTGGTGGCAGAGACAGAGTCAGAGTCAGAGTGTGGACAATCGCAACAGGTTTCGCAGGAAACTGTTCATGTTTCTTCACAGTCTGACTACGACACGAAGGGTCTGGGAGTCTCTGGTCGGCTCTCTCAACTGGATTCAACTAACTGTAATGTTGGGCCGGTTGAAAGTAAAACGTTTAATATTGGAAGGCAACAAATATTTCCCACTCTTACCGGCGGGAAAGTTATGGCCCATCCCAAAATTAATCCACACCTTACTAGCGGTCTGGGCGAAGAGGGAAACGTTGCACTCAATAATGTCATGGACCTCTCCTCCTCCAACAGTATGGGTAGACACGGATGCGTCAGGCACAATAGGTTGGGGATTTCAGTCAAATCAGGGGCACCAGGGTCAGGGGCTTTGGTCCCACTTAGAAATCTCCCACATCAATGTCAAAGAATTACTAGTCCCCTTGTATTTCCTTCAGGCTCACGGCCCTGCTTTAAGGGGCAAGTCGGTGGCCTTCAGAATGGACAATCTGAATGCAGTTCACTGTATTCAGAAACAAGGGTCAACGAGGTCAAGGAAGTTGCTAAACGTGTCGGAAGAGATTTTTACTCTAGCCAACAGACTAGACATTTATCTTCACGCATCTTATGTCCCAGGCGTAGCAAACGTCTGGGCAGACGCTCTGTCCCGGAGACAGAGCACGACAGTAGAATGGGAGCTCAAGCAACCCATTTTTCAACCAAATGATTGCAGAGCTCTACCATCCACAAGTGGATCTGTTTGCGTCCGAGGAGACTCACACACACCACCGACGAGACAACACCTCCGCACCCACGCTCCCGAAAATCAGCTGATCTAGCAAGCTGTTTACAGCGCTCATCAAATAAACTCACCTAAAACTTCAGTATAAGGATATTTTGTGTTGTCCTGTATTAAAATGCAGTATTAAAATAATTTGAGATTAAAAACAAGTGAGGATATTTCGAGTGATAAAAATAATTAAGTAATTGTGAATGCGAGTGGATGTAAACAAATATGGCTGACTTTGATGGATTTGAAGTCGGTGAGACCGAGGGCATTCTAGGGAAAATTATACGTGAGCTGAATGACATTAAAAGGTGGAAGGAGGATATGCAGGAGTGGAAGGTGAGTGTTAGTTCACAGATTGAGGCTATATGTTCAATATGTGGTGCTCAGGCTGGGGACATCGAGCCTGGACAAGATTTGAGTCGGGCTAGCCTAAAAGATATTCAACTCATATGGGGCAACTCCAGGACGAAAATGAAGCTTTAAGATTGCAACTTGAAGAATACAAAGGGCAAACCAAGGAAATGAAAACACATGTGGAGGAGATTAAGGAGAAACACAATAAATGGGTTTAATGACGAAGGAGGAAAAGTGAAGGAAGTGGCAATGAAGGAAATCATGGAGGAAGAAAAGAAACAATCAGAAAGGGAAAAAAGAGAATTAGAATCAGTGGTAGTAAACGCTATGAGGAGAAATGAACAGGTCCTGCGTGAAACAATAGATAGAAATAAGTGTATTATTGTATTTGGGGATATAGAGGAGCACATTATTGAGAGGAAAGCTAGGGATAAGGAAGAAATTAATAAGGTAAAAACATTGATCAAGCATGTCGATGAAGAAGGAAACAACTGGAGAGATGATATTGAAGAAGTTAGGAGAATGGGTAATATAGTAAGGGAAACACAAGGCCAATGAGAGTGCAGTTTAGGTCTAGGGTACAGTGGATGCAATAATGAACGTAACATGGAGACTTAACTTGACCAGCAAGTTTAAGAAAATTACAATTAGAAAAGATATGAGTATTGAGGATCGAAACATAAGAAAGGAATTGCAAACCGAGGCAAATGTAAAGAATGGAGAAAGGACGAAAGAAGACGAAAAGAAGTTTTTCTGGAGAGTGTGGGAGGGAAAACTAAAGAAATGGTATATAAAGCGAAGGGACGAAGTAGGGAGGGAAAGGGAGATGGTGCGGGTGACGGGGGAGAAGGCAGAGGGAGGGGAGGTGGAGATGGAGAGAGAAACAGTCCAAGTGGAGGCAGAGGGAGGGGAGGTGGAAACGGAGCGAGAAACAGTCCAGGTGGAGACAAGAGGAGAGGAGACAAGCTAGGAAATAAATTGGGAGGGGTACGTACAAAAAAGAAAGGAACGGGCAGCGGAGAGAAAAATAGGGAAAATACTGGAAATGCTAAGTTCATGTATACAAATATTGATGGGTTAATTTCCAAAAAGATTGAGTTTGACGAATATGTAAAGAGAGAGAGGCCCGGGGTAGTATGTTTGACTGAAACTAAGCTTAACCAGGAGGTAGACACGAATATAATTAGTTTGGCAGGATACAGTACATGGAGAAGAGACAGGTTAGGAAAGCTAGGAGGAGGAGTGTTGATCATGGTAGATAATAAAATTACTGCTAAAGAATTAAAACTTGGTGATAGCATTGCTGAAGTGGTAGCAGTTGAAATTGAGGATAATGATAGGTCAAAATTGGACATCGTATCAATGTATTTACCTCCTAAGACTAAATCTTGGAGCAATGATGAATATAATGAATTAATTTTGGAAACCTTGCGTATGTTAGAAATTATTTGTAAAAGGAAAAATAGGCTTATTCTTGCAGGGGACTTTAATTGCGGGGAGGTGGATTGGGAATGTTTGGATGCGGGTTCAAATGAAAATACTTGGGGTAGCAAATTTCTTGAACTAACAATGGGGTATCTATTAACACAACACGTTACGGAAAATACAAGATTTAGAGGAGGTGATGAACCATCAAGACTTGACTTACTATTCACCAAAGACCCCCAAGAAATAAAGAACCTAACATATTTGAGTCCCATGGGAAAAAGTGATCATGCTGTGATTGAATTTGAATTGACAGTGGAATTTCTGGAAGGCAGAGAGGAGGAACATAGGGAATTTAGACTAAATTATAGTAAGGCGGATTATGAATCATTACGAGGATACTTTGCAAATATGGATTGGTCATTTATTGAGCAAGAACAGAATATTCAGGTAAAATACACCATGTTACTAGACATTTACAGGGAGGGGGTAGATAAATATGTACCAACATTTAAGGATGGAAAGCTGGCTAAGGAGAAAGAGTGGTTTAACATGCGATGTCACATTGCCCAGAACAAAAAGGACTCTGCATGGAATAAAGTGAGAAGGAGACACACTGAGGAAAAATGGGATGAGTATAAGAATGCTAGAAACAACTATGTCAAGACTATAAGAGAGGAGAAAAAGAACTTTGAAAAAGATATAGTAAACAAATGTAATAAAGAACCCAAACTGTTCTATAGTTATATCAACGGTAAAACTAAAATAAAGGACAAAATAACAAAGCTTAGGGTAGAGGGTCAATTATATGAAGACACAGTGGGTATGTGTGAAATTATGAATCATACATTAACATCCGTGTTTGTGGAGGAGGATGACTATGTAGAACCTGTGGTGGAATTGAATGAGATACAGGGACTAGAGTCGATAGAATTCAACAAGGATGAACTAAAATCATTGTTGGAAGAATTGGACGTGAGAAAATCTATGGGCCCAGATAACATTGCTGGATGGGTATTAAGAGAATGTTCTGAACAACTAGTGAGACCTATTTTTAATATTGTTCAATACTCATTAAACAAGGGGGAGCTTCCCTTAGAATGGAAACAAGCAAATATAACTCCAATATATAAAAGTGGAAATAAAGAAGACCCGCTAAATTAACGACCGGTATCCTTAACGAGTGTTATATGCAAGCTTTGTGAAAAGATTATTAGAAAAAGATGGGTGGGTATGTTGGAGGAGAGGGAAATAATTTCAAGCAAGCAGTTCGGGTTCAGAAAAGGTCATTCGTGTACCACAAATTTGTTTTGAGTTACTATGATAGGGTAATTGACATTGTACAAGGGAGGGAGGGGTGGGTAGATTGTATCTACTTAGATTTCAAGAAGGCATTTGATAAGGTGCCTCATAAGAGATTGTTGTGGAAGCTCAGGACTGTGGGGCGGGTTGAGGGAGTATTATTAAAGTGGATGGAAAACTATTTAATTGGGAGGGAAATGCGAACAGTAATAAAAGGAAAGTTCTCCTCGTGGAAAAGGGTAAAAAGCGGAGTGCCTCAAGGATCGGTGTTGGCCCCAATCATGTTTTTGGTTTTCATCAACGACCTTCAAATGGGAATAGACTCATATATATCTATGTTTGCTGATGATGCAAAACTAATGAAGCATATTACAAGTAGGAGTAGTTGTGAAGAATTACAGAGAGATCTAGATAAGTTATATGAGTGGAGTCAAACTTGGAAAATGGAATTCAACACGAGTAAGTGTCAGGTTCTTGAGATGGGAAAAAGTAAATATAGACCTTCTTGGGGATATAAAATAGGAGATGAAATAATTAGTAAAGCTGTGAAAGCAAAAGACCTAGGGGTAGTTGTGGCAGACAGCTTGTCACCTGAACAGCATATAAATAAAATAACTGGTGAAACCTATGGAGTGTTGACTAACATGAGAATAGCTCTGAATTATTTAGATGAAGAGATGTTAGCAAAAATAATAGGGACAATAATACGACCAAGACTGGAGTATGCAGCAGTGGTGTGGTCTCCACACCTTATAAAACATAATAAAAAACTGGAAAGAGTTCAGAGAGTTGCCACTAAGATGATAGCTAGCCTTAGAGACCTACCTTATGAGGAGAGATTGGAGAGGCTAAAGCTGCCAACGCTGAGGGAGAGGAGAGAGAGAGGTGACATGATCATGATGTTTAAGTGTGTGAAAGGTTTTGAGAAGATCGACAAGGGAGATTTTGTGGTGAGGGACGAGGGAAGAACCAGGGGTCATGATTGTAAGTTGAGGAAAGTTATATGTAAGTCTGATGTAAGAAAGTTCAGCTTCCCGTATAGAAGCATTGAGTGTTGGAATAAGTTGGATGGGGAGGTGGTGGGAGCAAGAAATATCCAAACTTTTAAAGCAAAATTGGATAAATGTAGAGAGAGAGACAGGACAACACGAGCTTAGGCTCAAATCCTGTATACTACAATTAGGTGAGTACAGCTCCCTCTATACCTCACCCGCCGGACGAAGACGCCGGCAGGGGGGCCAGACGCCCTGGTGACAGACTGGAACAGATGGAGCTCCATCTATCTGTTTCCGCCGCCAGACGCGTCACTAATGTGCCACGTAGTGAACAAGCTACGAGATTATCGAGGCTTAGTCTCGCTAGTCGCACTCCTGTGGCCGGCGCAGTTGTGGTACCAGCAATTAAAGACGTGGTGCCCGCACCCGGTGTCACTCTCGGTCGGGTATTTCCACTTAAGACACGATTGGCAACCTAGCGACCTCGCTGACTTTTGCATTATGGACATTCAGGAGGCTAAGTGGCTAGCACCATACGGTAGAGAGGTGACCAATAAATTATTAAATCAATATACTCAGTCTACGAAACGACAGTATCAATCACATTGGCAAACCTTTACTTCTTGGATCATTAGAACAGAACAGACTGTGCCATCGGTAGCATTAGTTTTCAATTATTTAAATTATCTGTTTGAGCAGAAACGTTTATCTGTGGTAACGTTAAAAAATCACTTAACTGCGATTAGAGTGCCCTTTTTAGACCTTACAGGTCTCTCCATACCGGTAGCGGAGGAAACAGGTTTTATGAGGGCATGTTTTAAACTCCGCCCACCTCCCCGTCAGCTCATGCCTACTTGGTCTCTGGACAAGGCATTGTCTTTACTTCACTCTCGTCTGTACCAAAATACTGCAGATTTTGCATTACTCTTAAAAAAGGCTGTATTCCTTTTGGCTTTGGCCACCGGGAACAGAGTGTCTGAGCTGGCGGTGATGAGCAACACACCTAATTGCCTTAGGTTTGGTAGACTTAATGAATGTATTCACATTGCACCTTCCCCGGGATTTGTAGCCAAGAATGAGCACAGTGCACACGTGTTTTCTGAGTTCACGGTGCCGGCGTTAAAAAGGGGAAAGGTGCATCATAATTTATGTCCAGTACAAGCTCTAACCAAATATTTGAGAGTAGCTCCTCACAACCCCCAAGGTGCTTTATGGGTAGCAAGTACGGGTATACGCTTACTGAAACGGAGATTAGCTTCTCTTCTGGTCGAAGTCATTATAGAGAGTAATCCCGGCGTTGTGGGTAGGGCCCACGATTTACGCAAATGGGCAGCCTCTTTACGTTTCCTGAAGATTTTTTCATTAGAAGATATTGCGTCCACACAGTTGTGGGCGTCTAATCATACGTTTTTGACTAGATACTAGTCAGTTGCTCTGGACAAACCTTCCTTACCATGTATAGCTTTAACCCTTCAAACTCGGATGGTACACGTGTGTACCATTATGTTTTGCCCCCAGGAACCCGGGTGGTACAACATTGTACCAGTGGTTGAAAGCCTGTGAGCTTGGTGTGCGAGGCGTCGGTCCGACGCATGTAAACAACAGCCGGCTGGACCGACGCCCCGCATCTCCGGCCACAAGAAGGAGAGCGTCGCTTGTTCGTGTGTGCCTGTATGTTGTTGTTAAGTATCGAAAAGTATTGTAAAGTGGCTGTTGTTGCTGTAAGTTATCTCCACTGAAATCATCATCACAACTCAACCAGTTGACTTAGAGCTCTACTTAATGCCATTCTACAGGTAAATAACACAGCTACGCTTGGGGATGTGCGGGAATGCGGGAAGCAGTCAGCATAACAATGATACGGTAGCCTAGCCTAGACGTTTTTCGGCCAAAACACCCGGGTTTCGGCCAATATTTATGTAATTCTTACAGTTTCTTACAGTAGATCCTCTGGAAAAAGGCAAACTATGCCTGTGTATCCAGCTCAGTACCAGTGCTTGCACTGCTGCGGTCGTTCACGGTGTTGGCGGCGGCGGTAGCAGACGCAACATTTTTACTATTCTGTATTTTTGTTTTATAATCAAACTTCAAATCTTGTCTTCCCCATGCTTTATCAAGATTACTTTCAAACTCCCTTATTGATTCGGAATCGACTACATACTAATGCGTAGCCGGGGCTGGAGGGTTAAGGCAGAGGGTCTAGGTGGCCCTACTGTCACTTTTGTTTACTTTCAAGGAAAAGGGGGGGGGGGTGCAGTCAGTGTAACATAGCACACCCTAGACCCCGCCGGAGTATAAGAGCTGTGATACAATTTAGGGTTAATGTGATATGAAAATTTCTCTGCGAGAAATTGATTTTTTGCAAATTATTTTTCACAAATATTATGGGGTTTATTATGTGCACATGTAAACTTATAACTTGTTATTTTTGTCACCACTCATTGAGTGGGGTGCCTTGGTAACTACAGATCTGTTCACAGAATCTCCAGAGTTACCCCCTTTTTTGTCAAGCAGGCTTCTTTGAAGCACGCACCTGCTTGAACCCCCTTTTTTGTATTTATATGGTCTGCGCCGTAATTAAATATATTTTTCAAAGTAAGAATACTATGTGGTTGTTTGATTATCTGCTTTGCTAGAGTTATGATATGATTACGAATGTCCCCCTCCAGTCTTAGAAATCAGGCATGTTCGTCAATGATGGAGGGGCCACTAATAAATTATAGGTTTGACTCCTGTAAGGAGATAAAGAAAACCTAATATTAGTAGTGGCCCCGTAATCATTGACGACTGGGGCCCTCCCGACCATCCCCTTCCCATTCGTTGATGTATTAAGGATTTTGGTTTACTTGATATGTCAGTGAAGGAAGAATGACGCCTGAATCAGCGTCTGGTCAAAGATCCACACAAGTACATCCACGATATGATGGAAAGCTTATTGGATAGTTATTCTTATTTTCTTTTTGTTTTTATTTTTTACGAAGTTTTTTCGTAGTGAGAACCCAATTCATAATGACTGAAGCCATGAGTGAGGTCGCGTGCGTTCATGATGAAGGCTGCTCAGATTTTAAATGCTCTGCGCGGTAGATTCAAACTACGGCGGATTAGTGTTTGAAGAGGATGCCTTATGTAATAGGCATGTTCGTCAATAATGGAGGGGCCACTACTAAATATTAGGTTTTCTTTATCTCCTTACAGGAGTCAAACCTATATTGTCGATAGTATCAATTTGCGATTTCCTTAGTTTATTCGTACAATAAATGTAGGTTATTAGTAGGGTAGTAATTGTTAGGGGTCACTTGAAGCATGCTATGCTTACAGGTACCTACCCGATAGCACTATCGCTAGTGAGTGATATTTGTATTTTGTACTATTGTTATTATCTTGTCAAGTTGCAAATTTGATATTAATAGAACATTTTGACAATGTAGTTTCTTTATTCATGCAGAGTTTAGTCAAATTTACCAGAACGTCCCCGACTTCCCAAATTGACTAATTCCTTGAACGTGACGACAGTGCGTTGTTATGTGTGCGATTAGTTTGCTTGGGAACCAGATTAACTTGCGCATGTAGTAATGTACACCCTATGTGGTGGATTGTGTTCTTTTATTTATAAATTATTATTTTACTTAAGCGTTGTTTCCACATAGCGATTTTGATTAGTTATTTTGTCTTTTTACTGTGTTCGTATACGTTTTGGTTTCTTTATTTTGCAAGTTTTACATTATAATAGTGACTCGAAGTCCGGCGCGTGATTATACTTGCGCGAATGGAGTAAAGACAATGCTTTGTCAAGTGACCAGGTAGGCATGAGCTGACGGGGTGATGGGCGAAGCTTGAAACACGCCGTCATGAACCCTGTCTCTTCCACCGGCGGTATACTGTAGATCTAAGTCATAAAATGGGGTTCTGATAGCTGACAGATGGTTTTTCAGCATTACAGTAAACCCTCGCTATTTCGGACTAATTGGGGGAACACCCTGTCTGAAATGTTCGAAAATCCGAGATGTCCGAGGTCCAGCTGTATCCGATCTAAAAGAGGACAAAAAACCGACCTGAAAGAAAAAAATCCGACGAAAAAAATAAATAAATAAAAAGAGAACAAACTTCACCGTTGATTAACCCATCAGACCCGGAAGCACTCTGAGGCACCCATAACCCCCCCCCCCCCCCCCCCCCCCCCCCCCCCCCCCCCCCCCCCGAGCTACCTGGAAGGGCTCTAAGGCACTCATGAGCTTAAAGCCTGTAAGCTTGGTGTGCGAGGCGTCCGTCCGACGCATGTAAACAACAGCCGGCTGTACCGACATCGCGCATCTCCGACCACAAGAAGGAGTGCGTCGCTTGTTCGTGTGTGCCTGTGTTATTGTTAAGTATCGAAAAGTAGTGTAAAGTGGCTGTTTTTGCCATAGAGTTATTTCCAATGAAATCATCATCACAACTGAACCAGTTGACTTAGAGAGCTCTACTTAACGCCATTCTACAGGTACGAAACACATCTACGCTTGGGGATGCGCAGGAATGCGGAAGCAAGCAAAATAACAAAGATGCGGTAGCCTAGGCGTAGACGTTTTTTTTGCCAAAACCACCGGGTTTCGGGGAAATTATATAATATAATGGCCGGGGCTGGAGAAATAGGGAAATAGGAACAAACTTCCTGCATGTGAATAAATGCGACCTCAGAAGAAGGGAAACGTGAACGATCTTCATGCACCCATGACAACGAATAGGCCTAGGCTAGGCTAGGCTACTTTTGGCTAGGCTACCCTACTCGTACTTTAGGTTAATATACTGTACAGTAATAGCACATATAGTAATGAATATGAAACAATAAGTTCAGTTGATGGTCGAAAAATATGAATCCACACTCATCGCTTCATTGCAGGTCCACCCCTTCACCTCACTTCACCTCTCTCCACTTCTCCACCTCACTCTCCTTGACCACCTCACTTCCCTTCTCCATTTCAAGTGATATCGAGGTCACCTTACGCTTTGGGAGGCATAACACGGGAATATATGCGGAGGAGGTAACAATCACACAAGATGGCTACCCACTTAAAACATACTGACGCCCGTGACGTCACTTCTCGTCCAGGCGGGTGACTCAGAGCCCAGCCAGTATATCGGCGGTCCGACGGATCCCCGTTTTGACGGACATTCACCGGGGATGGGGGTGCGTCATCCGACAACGTCGGAGACTGTCGGAACGATGACGGAAATGTCCGAAAACGGAAGTACAGTACATGTCCAAGACGTGACGGCGATCCGGCTAGTATGGGTTTCCGACAATTAGAGGTCCGAAATGGTGAGGGGTTACTGTACTACGGAAAGGCGTTTTTGCTAAAATAAGTACAGTAGTCCAAATACTTGAAAACTAAAGCTACTGATGCGTCAGTTTGCGCCGTTTCCACTATCCAGGTTGCAAAAGATTTCCAATGGGACTGATATTGACGCCTGGTAGATAGAGTATACTGATTTAGAAATTTATTAGTGACGCTCTCACCATCCGGAGTTAATCATTTTGCGTTCTGAATGTCCAAAAGGCAAAAGTCGGTTTCTTACAGTTTCTTAGAGTAGATCCTCTGGAAAAAGGCAAACTAGGCCTGTGTATCCAGCTCAGTGCCAGTACTTGCACTACTGCGGTCGTTCACTGTGTTGGCGGCGGCGGCAGCAGACGCAACATTTTTACTATTCTGTATTTTTGCTTTATAACCAAACTTCAAATCATGTCTTCCCCATGCTTTATCAAGATTACTTTCAAACTTCCTTATTGATTCGGAATCGACTACATACTGGGGCAGTGCGTTCCACTCATTTACCACTCTATCACAAAATGAGTTCTTTGCCTTTTCTTACAGTTTCTTACAGTTTCTTACAGTAGATCCTCTGGAAAAAGGCAAACTATGCCTGTGTATCCAGCTCAGTACCAGTACTTGCACTGCTGCGGTCGTTCACGGTGTTGGTGGCGGCGGTAGCAGACGCAACATTTTTACTATTCTGTATTTTTGTTTTATAATCAAACTTCAAATCTTGTCTTCCCCATGCTTTATCAAGATTACTTTCAAACTCCCTTATTGATTCGGAATCGACTACATACTGGGGCAGTGCGTTCCACTCATTTACCACTCTATCACAAAATGAGTTCTTTGCCTTCTCAAGCCTATTTTTTCTTTGTAAATTTTCTTAGCGTGTCCTCTCGTTCTTGTTCCCTCCCGCATCAAGAAGATACCTTCACACACATCCTCATCATACTTTCCTGACACTATCTTAAAAGTCTCTATCATATCCCCTCTCTTTCTCCTATATGCCAGTGTCGGAAGTCCCAGTGTCCTCAACCTCTGCTCATAGCCCGCGTTCTTCAACGTTGGTACTAGCTTGCTAGCTCTCCTCTGCACTTTCTCCACTGCTTCTATATTCTTTACCATACATGGAGCCCACACCTGGTTCGCATATTCCAGGTGCGGCCTAACCAGCGAGGTCTCTAGGTTGCCAATTGTCTCTAAGTGGAAGTACGAGATCGGGAGTGACACCGGGTTCTCGCACCACGTCTTCAACTGATGGTACCACACCTGAGCCGGCCACAGGGGCGCGATTATCGAGACTATGCCCCGGTAACCCCGTAGTTTGTGAACTACTTGACACATGAGTGAAGCGTCTGGAGGCGGAGGCGGAAACGGATAGATGGAATTCCACCTGTTCCAGTCCACCATCAATGCGTCTGGACCCCCCGCCGAAGTCATTTCCCGGCGGGTTAGGTAGAAAGGAAGTTTGTAGTTTTCCTTGGACGCGAATAAATCCACTTGTGGACGGTATGGCTCAGCAATCATCTGATTAACCCTTGTCTAGCGGGGGGTCTGTGGCCATTTTGGGCCTTTTCAGGCCATTCTGACTGCTATATCATCCATCAGCATGAAAGGAACTGTATTGTGCCGAAAACTAGGCGGAAATCGCTACACAATGACACCACATACAGCTACGTAGCACTCGTGGAGCCCTGACAGTGTTACCTCAAAGATGGAAGTTTAGCGGATTTTGCTACTTTGTTCACTTTTCGCGAACTATTGGTCACACTGTCATCCTCCCGTGCGGTGGGGGAACTGGAGTTAGTGTGGGCCGGAAGGCCACAGATGTCGGACGTATGGTTCATTACTGTTCCACCCATTTTCACTCGATTTTCACCCATTTTTCACCCGTTTTTTGCCAGTTTCTTTAACTCGACTATGTTGTGGGCCGCCAGTAAAGGGTTAAAGATGTTTCGCTTGAGAGACCATTCTACCTTGGTGCTCTGTCTTCGTGATAGGGCGTCTGCCGAGACGTTTGCTACGCCTGGGATTGTGTGATGCGTGAAGATGAATGTTCAGCTTTTCCACCAGAACAAAAATCTCTTCCGACAACTCTAGCAACTTCCGAGACCTCGTTGACCCTTGCTTTTGAATGCAAGACACCGCATTCAAATTGTCCATTCGAAAGGCTACTGATTTCCCCCACAAGGTGGAGCAGTGAGCCTGTAGGAAAAATAAGGGGACTAATAACTCTTTCGCATTGATGTGAAAATTCTCGGATGGGACCAAAACCCTTGACCCTGATGGCCAAGGCTTGACTGATAACCCCAGCTAACCGTCCCTGAAGCATCTGTGTCTTTCCATACCGTAGGTGGGGGAGACGTCCACGTCATTATTGAGTGCAATGTTTCCCTCCTCGCCCAAACCGATAGCAAGTTGTGAATTAACGATGGAATTCGCCACAACTTTCCCGCCGGCAAAAGCGGGAAATGTTTGTTTCCTTCCAGGATTAATATCTTTACTTTCAGCCGGCCCAGTTCAGAGAGCCGACCAGGGATTCCCATGTCCTTCTCGTGGTAGTCAGACTGTGGAGAAACAAAAACAATTTCTTTCGAAATCTGATGCGATTGTCCACACTCTGACTGAGAGTAAGATATGCTGTGTCCCAGACCAGCCCTATCCACTGAATTACCCTTGTTGGGACAAGGTTCGACTTTGCCAAGTTGACCTTGAACCCCAGGGATTGAACATGGTTTATAATGTGAGTTACATGTTTTTTTGCATTGACTCTCTGACTCCGCCACCACTAGCCAGTCGTGTAAGTACCATAACCCTTTGATTCCCTGATTTAAAAGTGGCATTAGAGCCTGTCGGATTAATTTTGTAAATATTCTCAGTGCTAGGTTCAACTCGAATGGCATTCTCTGAAAGACATAAGTCTGATGCTCTATCCTCAAAGCGAGGAATTTTTGGAACCTTTTGTTTACAGGGACATGCCAATAGGCTTCTGTCAGGTCTAACGAGCACATCCAACCTTGCAGCGGAAGTGTTAGCCTGATTTGATTCACAATGAGCATCCTGAACGATGCGTTGTGAATGTGTTGATTCAAACAAGAGTAGGTCTACGACTGGTCTCATCTGAATACTGTCCCTCTTTGGTACGAGAAAAAGTCTGGACGTGTAAACTGGGCAAGTTGGATTGACCGGGACAATGATATGCTTGGTAATAATTTCCTGAACTAGTGACTCCACCTCTAAAGACACATGATTTATTTCTAGTGGTTGACGTAAACGAGGTCGCCGGAGCCTCTGCCAGGTTTATGCCCTTGCGTACCACTGTCCTTGCCCAAGTCCGCCAGGGCCAAGCCCGATGACATGCCCGAAATGACCCAGTTACTTGACTGGGCTTGTCCGGCGTAATTACACTCGGATCCAACTCGCCCTCGACAGGCCCCGGGAGTGAGAGTTTGTGATATGACTATTTTTTTTATGGTGGTGGGGTAGGGTTAGACGGCTGGCTAGTTTTGGCAGAAGTCGATCCCTGGCCTGATTTGTGTTTTGGTTGATTCTTGTTGTTGTTGTTGTTGTTCCCCAAGCTGCCTGGCCGAACAGCCCCAAGGCCCCGAGGAAGGCCAAGGCCATAACCGAGTGCCCCCACAGAACCCTCCCCGCCGACCACAATAAAGCCTGGGTGACCGAAGCCACTCCATGGCGGGGAGCTGAGGAGGGCGCGGAAACGCCCGGGAAACCAAAGCCCCACCCAGGGCCCTGTGTCCCTCAGCAATTATGAAGAGAAAGTTGAGGGGCAAGGGAAAAATGTGACGCTTTGGCTTCCAATCTTGGTAGATTGGGAGGTCAATCCACGTTAGAGACGCCGTCACTTGAGATCTAGAAAATATATAAGTAAAAGGAACAGTCAGAGTAAGCTATGGGTATGGCAGAGATTGCTCAGTTCTCACTCTGATAGACCAGCCCATGACCACTGGTTCTTATACCATTTACCTGAATTCTTTCCTTGCTTATACTTGGGCTGAGTGCTTCCCTGTGCTGGGGGAGACTTGGGGCCCTGAAAGGATTTGGACCCACTAGGTTGAGCTTTTGGACTGACTTTGGGCTTGGTACAGTATATGGTTTTGGAAATTTAAAGTGGTCCTTCCTAGCTTGGGAAGCACCCTGCTTAGCACTATCTACCAAATTGAATACAGTTTTCCACGTATTGGGGCAAACTAAAGAGGGTGTCAGTACTGGTGAAAGGATTACCCGGCAACCAATGTCATCCGGCAATTTCTTCACCAGATAGACCCGTAGGTCTTGACGTGCACGGATGGCCTCTAACAAGGCTATCCTGACGTCGCCCAGTGACTGGATTGAATTTTGGAGTAGGAGGCGCCGGGATAATTCCGTGGCCTTCCTAGCATCAGTCATTAACAGCCTGTATCATTCTGGTGAGGGACTGAGCTATTTGGCGACTTAGTATGAACTGGGAGAAAAGTTTGAAAGCTTTACTACGCAATTTAAAGTCTCTATCCAGGTGTGCCGGAGGAGGAGTTGAAAAGGGCTCCTGCAGGTCCCATAAAGACAACTTGGGGGCAGCAAGAAAATTAAAGATAGCAGGTGGAACTCCCCCGGCTTTGATTATGGGCAAAGAGAACCCAGTGTGATTATCTTGGGGTATTTGGTGGGAGCATTTTGATGTGATAGTTGCGGCAAACTGTTGCGCATCAATTTCCCAGTCTACCCACGGGCCTGAACCTACCTGTCCCGCCTGCAGGACCGGATTGTCGGACTGGTCGCTCACCGGAAGTGTATCCAGTTCCGGCGTTAGCGAGGCTTTTTTTTGTTTTCCTATGTGATTGAGGGAGGCAAAAGGCATAACTGCCTATAGCGAGTGCCTCCCCATAGTTGAAAGAGTGGTGACAGGGCCAAAATCAAGGGACGTTCGAGCCAAAATGCCTGGACACACAGAGTTTGAAGCAATTTAAGTCATAGGAAGCGGGAAAAACTGATTCTGGGAGAGAGTTCCAGAGCTCAGCTGTTGAGTAGAAGAAAGTTTGAGAGTAACGTTTCACTCTTGGGTTGGAGGCTAGAACTTTTATGTCATTTACGCCGTCAGTCTTGGACCAATCCGCAAATAGCCGTGCAGAGGAGGCAGGAGGAAGAGCTGGAGTGGGAGAATACACGAAATATTAGTATGCATAGACATTAGGTATTGCTTTGATAGCTACATCCAAAATATTACCTGCTGTATCTTTTGCCCTCAGATTTCTGTTCTTATTCATTTGGATTACCCACTCAATCGGTACTGGGAGCTCCCCCGCGATTGTCTGTTGTGCTATGGCTGGATTTTGGGCCATAATAGTAACCCATGAACAATCGGGACGGTAAAGAAGAGGCATAGGGCCTTTCTTTATCGGAACCTTTTCTAAAGGAGGGGGGGATAATATCCGTAATAACCCGGACATTAGTGGTAGTCAAAGAAGCAGCAACTGGAATACTACCAGCTGAAGTAGTTTGTTGAGTTACGTTAGGGAGGGGAGGTGGAACATTAGAAGGAACGACTCTGGTTGGCTCTAAAGGCCGCACAACAGACACTATCGAAGGAGCTCCCGGCACGGCTGTGGGAGTTTCCGGTGATTTTGTTGGTACCTGATATCTTTGCATCATATTATGCAAAATATAGTCTAAATCATCACAAGTTATATATTGTTTCTGAGAACCCTTAGATGACTCTGATCCTACCTCCGACCCTTCCTCTACTGGGTCAGGTTGAGCTGAAGACAATTGTTCTATGTCTTTTTTTTTTTTTTTTTTAAAGACAATGAATGGAGGAAGGAAAAACACAGATAAAACAAAAAGGTCCATGTGCCTAAAGGCATCCTCCATTCATAAAATGTTTGTAACAACTGGATTTAAACATTTGTAGATTGTAAGTTTGTGGAAAGCAATTCGAGGGAAGTGAATTCCAAAGAGTAGTAGTTCTAGGGATAAATGAATTTTGATAAGCAGAAGTTCTGCATTGTGGAGGAGAAAGTGTAAATTCATGGGCGCTCTCAGCTGCCCTAGTTCTACGGGGAAAGATGTGGAGAGACGGCACAATTGAAGCAAGTTCCTCGGAACAATTGCTGTGAAATATCTGTAGAATAATGCAAGGGATGCAACGTTTCTTCGTATGGATAATGTAGGAAGGTCCTGTGTGATTGCAGGGTTATTGATTAATCTAATAGCTTTATTTTGAATTTTTTCCAACTGCCTCAATGCAACCACTCCACTTCCACTCCACAGAGGTGAACAGTAATCCATCTGAGAACGCACATGACTTTTATATATTACGGCCAACTGCTCGTCAGTGAAGAATTCTCGAACTCTGTACAGGAGTCCCAGTTTTTTAGAGGCATTCTTAGCAATGCTTCTAACATAATGTGTCCAGCTCAAGTTACCTTTACCTTTAGATGTGTTCGCCGCTCTTCTAGCGGCACCAAGGAGCGCGACGCCCCTCGTTATGGGTGGTGATTTGGTGCAGTAGACTGTTTGAAGCGACAGCTCGCTCCCTTGCGAGGATGGGCTCGTTTGGCACTTTTTGCAGTTCGACATCTAGGGCTCTCTTGAAGTTGTCTAACGAGATGTCCCTCATGTCTCTTACTCGCCGTGGGAGTTTGTTGAAGAGTGTTTGTGAACCAGCCCTCTCGCAGAGAGCCCATAGCACCCCTGTTATTCATCGGGGGATTTCGCATTCCCAGCCTCTCCTATCACTGAATTTCATGACTATCGGAGTATGTAGGTTTGGTACTAAACCCTCCGCGATTTTCCACGTGTATATTATTAGGTAACGTTCTCTTCTACGTTCCAGTGAGTACAGATTCAGTGCTCTTAAACGCTCCCAATAGTGTAGATGTTTTATCGAACTTATATGCGAAGTGAAATTTCTTTGTACACTCTCTACGTCATTTATTTCACCTGCTTTGTATGGGGATGTTAATACGCTACAGTATTCAAGCCGCGGTAGCACTAGAGATTTGAAGAGCGTTATCATAGGCAATTCACCGCGTGTTTTAAAAGTACGCAGAATCCAACCCGTTAGACGTTTCGCAGCCGCCACTTTGACCTGGTTATGTACTTGAAACCCATATTTTCAGACATTAATACCCCAAGGTCTTTCACACTGTCTTTCCGTTCTATTATGTGGTTAGATTCTGTTAAGTAATTTGTAAGTAGTTAGTAGTTAATGTTACACCGAGAATGTCAATACTAGGGGAAGTGGGAATATTTGTTAGTAGTCTTGGCAAATCCAACGTCAAGGCTATTAACCTAATTGCAATGACGACTTGTCTATTTTGACTGCTATGTCGTCATTCCAACCGCGGTTAAAAAGAAAACGTCTAGAGTCTACTCCTTATCTTGCTCTAGGAGACGTTGTACATTAACCAAAACTACCACCGAAGGTGAAAAAAGCATAGAAGAGAAGAAAAAGGGGTTTACCTTAGTTACCGCTTAAGGCCCATCCCGTGTTCCGTCATGTGCAGATCCCTGTCGAACGTGCGCATGAGCGACCCTCTCTTGTCATCATTTTTTCACGCGCTCCATTGAATGAAGTCGCTTTTGTTGTGCTCCTTTAATTCACCCTGTTTAGGTTTGTTTCGGCTTATCTGGCCTTCTTTTTTGTTAGACAGATGTTACGTGATATAGGGCACACGTAAATGGGCTCCTCAGTGTGTATAATGGAGACGCGTGTGGAAATAGCCTACCGAAGGTACGGGGGCGCCTGGCGTTCCTCGTATATGTTTTTCATTCTTTCTCTTTTCATATTCTTTTTTCCTGTTAGTCTGGGCATAGTTTAGCTTTTAGCTTAATTTAGCCTAGCTCGTTTTCTCATTCAGGAATTGCTATGCCCCTATGAGTTTTCATTTTTTCAAAGCCTAGGTGTACCGTTGGTAAACAATCTGAGATTTCGTTGGTGGCGGTGCTGTTTGTAGAGTTTGTGTCGGCCGCATTATTAGCGTTATTCCCGAGTCCCCCCTTTCGAGTCCTTTACTGTGTCTCAAGGGCCTGGGTGACAGATGGTTCGTGATACTCCAGGGGTACCCCACGGGGGCCCCTCCTTCACACCACAGGGTTTTTCGCCCCTGACACATTCTCTGCTCACGGCTAGGCCACCCTTTTTCTCACCAGTTTCATTTACTGGTTTTTGTTTTCTCTTCCTGTTTCACCTCCATCCTTTCATAGTCTTTTGCCCAATCCAGGGGTACCCCACGGGGGCCCCTGTTTGTGCGAAACCACCCTCCCTGCCACTTCTCCTCATGGGCTTTGCTCTATCTCTGTGGGTTGGGTGGTTCCTGGGGGATGTGCCTCCTCTCCCCTGGTGTGTCTTCCTTGCCTCTCCCTTTACCGGTTGAGTCAGGATAAATTCAAGGAAGACACTGCTCAGCTTGATGGCCATCATTGCTTGGAGTTCATAAGGAGATGACGCTTTTTTTGTGGCCTTTTTTGGTATTCCCTAGACGCTCCTCTCGCTTTTTTCGGCGCCGGACCATCTCGGCCGGTCCCGCAAATTTGCGGGAGCTCGATTCGGTCCTCTGGGACGTTTCGGCTCCCCGCAAATTTGCGGAGATCGTTGGGGGGTCCCGCAAAATTGCGGGAGGGTTGTGTCGGTACGGTTATGCCTCCATTGGCCCGCAAATTTGCGGTAATAGTTGGCTTTCACTATTGACCTTTTTCATGTCATCTTGTTGCCTGATACTATATTGGTGTATGCACTTTACTGGTGCTATAGGCCCTGCATGTAAGATGTTGAGTGGTGGTTGACACTTTCTCCATCTTTGCAGGTTCTGCTAGTGCTCTTCCGCCTCGGCCGCCCTCCTCACCTACCTCTGAGCTCCCAGTTTAGGGTGAGTACGGATACCTGTTTGCATGTGTGTTCCTGTTTCCCCATGCTCCTTCCCTGGTTCTTCTTGGACATTCTCTCCACTTACTCCTTCGACGTGCTGAATATGGTGTGTGTACTTCTAGTGCAGGTAGGCTGCCTTGCTTTCGCCTTGGTTGTCGCTCCCCATGCTTGGAGAGCCACAAGTCCTGCTTGCGCCACTCGCTCTGTGTGTCCTCTACGGCCTACCTCCCTGCTCTGTGTGGCACGTGTCTGGCCCTGGTGGATGTGCTGCACCATGGCCCTGGTTCCTCGGCGGCGGCTGAGGCCTCTGCTTCCCTTCCGTCGGTGTGGACGATGGTCTCCCGCCACATTAGGACTGTGGGCCACCGTTCCCCGGCCTTTGTTGGCGACCGGATCCGCGTCGCCCTGGGTATCCCTGACCCGACTGAAGGCCGTTCACCTGGCCCTCTCCCTGCTCGGGCTCTCTCCCTGCTCGGGCTCTCTCCCTGCTCGGGCCCTCTCCCCTGGGTCCCGCAGCCGGTCGTCCCATCGTTGGGGGGTTCCCCAGCTCCGTCCACGCTCTCGCTCGCCTCGTCGTCCGTCCTCTACTGCCCCTCGTCGTCCTCCTGATCGCCTTGACGACGCCCATCGCCCTCGTCATGGTTCTCGCCCTGAGGCCGGGGTTAGCGGCTCTGCCCCTGTGCGCCCTCCCCTGGCCTCTACGGATAGGGGCTCTACTCCCTTCCACCCGCTTCCCCAGCCCAGACGAATTCCTCTTACGTTGTCCTCTCCGTGCGCGGTTGTTCATGCTGTAGCTGGCCCTCTGCTCCCTCCTCCTACACTGTCCAGGAGGGTCCGCCTGGATGTCGTTGCTTCTCCTACTTCACCTGCTTCAGTGCCTATTCTTCCTTCACGGTCTCGTCCCACGGTGGAGGTCCCTCCCTCCTCCGCCTCGGTGTCGGGCCGCCCTGTTATCTCAGCCCCGGGGATCCTTGCTCTGTTTCCCCCCGCGGCTCCTGGCCTCCTTTCACCCGGCCAGCCTTCCCACTCCCGTCGTCCTGCTCCTCCTCATTCTTCTCTTCCTGACCTTCACTTACCGTCTCGCCAGGGGGGTACCCCTCCTCTTGCCTCGGTGGGGTTTCGCGAGGTTTCGGGGTCCCCTTTCTCAGGAGCTGACGTGTCGCTGGAAGAGGGGGATGGTGCTGTTTCCCCCTCGGCCGTTCGTGATCGGGGACGAGTCCCTCAACGGCGACACAACCGTCGTCGCTCGCCTTCCTTGGGCCGCGACGCTGCTGGTTCGTGTCGTGGGTCTCGCTCCCGCTCACGCTCGCCCCTGCGGGCCGGCCAATCTTGGGGGGTCGCCTCTCTCGGATCGATTGTCGGCTATGCAGGGCTGGGTTGTGTCACGCATCGACGGGCGCTTGGAGTCGATGCAAGACTCCCTCTTCTCGCGCTTCTTGGCGGTGACACACCCTCAGCGCCTCACCCTACCTACCCCTGCTACGGTCCCCCTCCCTTCTGCAGGCCTACGCTCTGGTCAGACTTCAGCCGCCCTGACATCCTTCCGGCTGTTCAGTCCCTGGCTGTGTTGACGGGTCTGTCCTCCTATGGGACAGGTTTGTGCGACGCCGGTACGCCTGGCTTAGCCATCATGCTCGGTCACCCTCTCCCATTGGGGGCCTGGTTTGCTGAGGCCTTCGACTTCACCAACCGATCCGTCGACGGCTCTCCTTCCGTCCCTCCCCCGGAGTCATCACTGATTTTGCCTCCTCTTGTGTCTGTCGGCGGGTTGGACGGCGCGTTCTGGTCCTGGATAAGCGCGCCCGTTCTTGAACTTTGTTCTATTGCTACCCCGTTCTTCTCTCACCCGGATCAGCCCTCTGTCGCCAAGGTTTTTCCCTTGCGACAGAGGGTGACGGACTTATTGTCTTGTCTTTAGGTTCCCTCCAGACGTCTGTTCACCACCTGCGGCTTTTCGAGGCGTCTGCGCCAGGCGATCTTCGCGAGGGTTTGGACCGCGTTCAGCGGATCCACCTTCGGCTCGCGGTGTCTTTGGTTTCCGAGTTGAAGGCGGTTTTGTGCGCGGCAACTCGGCAACGCCCGACGGTACGGTCCTCGTTCTGCCGGCCGGCCCCCTTGGATATTCGTCAGGGTTTGTTGTACTCTGCGCTATATACGTCGGGTTTTTTTGAGCAGGATGCTTGGGAATGCTACGCTTCTCTGTCGGCGGCCCCTGCTTCCGACATGCGATGACGCGCTGTGTCGTTGCAGACCCTGCTTACGACACGCACCGACGCGCTGTGTCGCGCGCGGGGTCTTCTCAGTCCCATCCTTCTGCCGACCGTCCTCTTCGGGGTGCTGCTGCAAGTGCTGCCGCCTTGCACGGGCGCAGGACTGGGACGTTGCAGGCCAGTGCGTCGGCTCCGCCTCGCACTTCTGTTCTTGCCCCCTTTCATCCCCGCCATGTCGGGGCTGGCCGGCCTTCCACTTCCGGCCGCCCTTCGACGGGGTCAGCCCCGCGACAGCCAGGGGTTGGGGTGGCCCGCCCTTTTCGACGAGGTTGGGGGGGGAGTAGAGGAGGTCAACGTGGCGCTCATGCCCGCACGGCCCGTACCGGGGGTACCTCCACATCAACACAATGTGTAGGTTCTCTGGGTCGGCCTCCTTGTTCTCCTTCTCGCCTGGCCGACCGGGTCGCTCCCCTCCTCTCGAGTGCTCCCTCGGGTTGTTTTCGCCCTTGCGCCCCTCGGTACCCCTGGTACGCCTGGCCCTGCGCCCTCTGTCGTGGGTAGTGTCGCTGGCCCTCCAGGATGCATCTTGGCTCATTCCTCTCCATCCTCGCTTCCAGCGATTCTTGGCCGTTCGGACTTCCGATCGTGTGTTCCTGTTCGACGGCCTTCCCTTCGGTCTCCACATCGCGCCGCGGATCTTCTCCGCACTGGTGGGGCAGGCTCTGGGTCCTCTCCTCAGGGGCGGGCTCCAGATCCTGTTTTCCTTGGCCGATTGGTTGGTAGTTTCCGAAGCCCTAGGACTGTGCGTAGGCGACGCCCTCACAGTCGTTCGCCATGTCGCACGGTTAGGGTTCCCCTTCGATGTTCCCTAGTCACGCTTGATCCCGTCGCATGTCGTGCCATGGGTCGGTCTCGCATGGGTTTTGTCCGGCGCTACGGTGACCCGGGGTCTGCCAGCCGCGGTACACCTTCGGTGGAAGGTCTTCGCCGTGTTGCACTCGGTCTCCCTCCCGGGGTGGCTCTGGGACTCGTTCGTGGGTTCGCTGCATTGGGCCGCTCTGCCCCTTCCCTTCGGGAGCCTCTGGCTACGCCGCCTCCTCCTCATGGGCACCGCGGTGTTTCCGTTGCCCCTATGGATCGGCTCCTGCCGCTCCCGCGTACCGTTCGCAGACGCTTCGGTCGCTGGGTTGCTCGGGGCGCGCTCTCTGCGGCTGTGCCCTGGACCGCCCCCCCCGCCGACGGTCTGGGTAGA
This sequence comes from Paralithodes platypus, assembly GCA_032716605.1. NCBI lineage: Eukaryota > Metazoa > Arthropoda > Malacostraca > Decapoda > Lithodidae > Paralithodes > Paralithodes platypus. The sequence continues at coordinate 35,202,579 of CM064499.1, forward strand.
CACAGATACGTCGAGCGAGGTTGGGTGAGGTTCCCGATCGAACCTGGGACGTCCACTTCCCGGCAGATGGGTGGGTCTCCCTCCACTTACCCGTCTATGCCCTCGGACTGTTGGTTCCTTTGTTCTTCCTGCGGGACCACGCGCTGGCCCTTCGGGGTAAGTCGGTGGCCTTCGGGTTGGACACTCAGACAGCTGTCCACTGTTTCCTAATGCGGGGGTCCTCCAGGTCGTTGACTCTATTTGGGGTCTCGGTGGAGTTGTTCTTCCTCGCGGACCGACACCCCTTCTCCTTGCTTGCCTCCTCCCTGCCCGGGCCTGCCACCCTGTGGGCGGCCGCCCTGTCGAGAGGGCAGGGCGTTCTTGTAGAATAGGCGATGCAACGGACTGTGTTCGCCGACCTCGCGGCTTCCTGAGGTGTTCCGGGGGTCGCCTTGTTCGCATCGGGGGTGCCGCGCCAGTTGCCTCTGGACCTCTCCCTCCGGCCTCGTGCTCCGGGGGGGGTCCGGACGCTTTCATGGTAGCCTGGTACAGGTGGAGGTCGATATACATCTTTCCGCCACCAGACGCGCTGTTGATGTGCCCAGTCCTCGCGAGGCTGCGGCTGTACCGCGGCTGCGGCTGGCTCCTCGCGCCTCTGTGGCCGGCACGGGCTTGGTACGCCCGGTTGCCGCGGTGGTGCCCGAGTCCGGTCCCTCTACCTGTCTCCGGCTTCCACTTGGGCTAGGTTGGGGACCTGCGGACCTCGTTGGCCTTCGCATCGTGCTTGTTCATGAGGCACGGTGGCTCCCGGTCCCCGGCCGGGCCCTGACTGACTTCCTGCAGCGTTCCTGGCCGTCTTCTCCTTGGGGGACTTACGGGTCCCGCTGGAGGTCTTTTACTAGGTGGCTACAGGCCACTCGCCTGCCAGTTGGCTCTCCTTCCCTCGTCCTACGCTCCTTGTTTCACCTCTTCCGTACACGTCACTTTCAAGTCGACGCTATACGTACCCCCTTGTCTGCCGTCCGGGGGATCTTTGGGTCCGTCGCTGGGCTGGTCGTTCCGCCGCAAGAGCTGGATTCCTTTCTGACGGCTGCCTTCCGGGATCGACCGCCTCCGCGCCAGGTCCCTCCGCAGTGGGATCTGGGGCGGGCTCTGGTCATTCTGGCTTCACCAACGTATACAAGGGCCGCTACGCCGGTTCCGTTGCTCGGGCGTCCACTCTTCCTTGTCGCTCTGGCCACTGGGGATCGGGTGTCTGCACTAGCGGCATTGTCACGGCCCCGGGACTGCGTGCGATTCTCCCCGTCCTTGCATGGCGTCTCGTTCGCCTCCTCCCCTCCTTTTGTTACCACGCATGGGAGGGAGGCCCCCGTTTTCCAGCCTTTCGCCGTCCAGGATTTACGGCGTGGGCATCCTCGCTATGTGTTGTGCCCGGTGTCAGCCTTGCACTCCTCTGTTGCGTCTGTGGCGCCGCCTTCGGGTACTGCTGTGTGGGTGTCTCCTCGGACAGGTGGGAGGCTCTCGCAGGTGCAGATGGGCCGCCACGTTTGTCGGACCGTTCGTGCCCGTCACCCTGTTTGTAGGGGTTCTGCGCACGATGTCAGATCCTTTGCTGCCTCCTTCCAGTTCCTGCCACGTCGATCCTTATCTGCCATCGCCTCAGCGGTTTTGTGGTCTTCTATCAATTCCTTCATCTCCTCCTACCTCTCCGTGTCCAGTGTTCGACCCCCACGGCCGGTGATTGCTCTCGGGGGTCGTGTTTCCTGGTGCTCTGGCGAAGATCCCTGGTCTTCCCCCCTTGTCCCTCGTTCTTTTCCTTTGTTTTATTTGACAGAGGGGGGGGGGGGGGGTACGGGTTTGCAACACTGGATTGCAAGTTTGGGATTATGTATTGTTCCAGTACATAAGTGTTTTTGCCACATTGAAAATTGTGTTTTGTTCTTGTGTTCAGTGTTTTGGGAGGTTTGACGTACAGTACCTCCCAACCTACCAAATAGGAAAACCTACTATTTGGTAGTAGTCTTGGAAAATCCGACGTACATAATACCCTCCCTCACGCCGGACCCCTGCCCATCCGCGTTCTTCTGCTGACGTGAGATGTGATGACAAGAGAGGGTCGCTCATGCGCACGTTCGACAGGGATCTGCACATGACGGAAGACGGGATGGGCCTTAAGCGGTAACTAAGGTAAACCCCTTTTTCTTCTCTTCTATGCTTTTTTCACCTTCGGTGGTAGTTTTTGGTTAATGTACAACGTCTCCTAGAGCAAGATAAGGAGTAGACTCTAGACGTTTTCTTTTTAACCGCGGTTGGAATGACGACATAGCAGTCAAAATAGACAAGTCGTCATTGCAATTAGGTTAATAGCCTTGACGTTGGATTTTCCAAGACTACTACCAAATAGTAGGTTTTCCTATTTAGTAGGTTGGGAGGTACGTCAAACCTCCCAATTTACATCATTAAAAAATATATGGGAGTCAGTGAGATTCTGTCGGTTAGAAAATTGAATGTACTTGGTTTTCTGTGCATTAAAGGAAACTAGATTCTTTTGTCCCCATTCTTCAATCCTAGAAAGGTCCTGGTTCAGAGAAATTGCAGTGCTTATTTTTGAATTTATAAGATCGGGTTGGGTGAAAGAATTGGTAAATGTGAAGGAACTGTGGAGTGTTGAGTCATCTGCGTAGGAATGTATTGGATTATGAGTGGTAGATATGAGATCATTGATATGAATGAGGAACAGAGTTGGGGCCAAAACTGATCCCTGGGGAACACCAGCATTTATTGAGTGAAATTGAGAATAAAGGCCATCTACCATTACACGTATTTTTCTGTTATGAAGATAAGAAGAAATTAGTGGAACTAATGATGCAAGGCCGTAGTGTGACATCTTCGACAATAAGGATTGATGCCAGACTCTATCAAATGCCTTTGATATATCCAGTGCTATTGTATGTGTTTCACCATGTTGGTCTGTAGCTTGGTTGATTTGATGCGTAAGAAGGCAAAGAATGTCTGCAGTTGATCGACATCGTCTAAAACCATATTGCCTATCACTGATTAATTTATTATTCTCAAGATGCTTAATTATGTGATTATTTAATATAATTTCAAAGACTTTACCAATAGTGGAAGTTATAGCTATTGGTCTGTAGTTTGATGGATCTGAAGAGGCACCTTTTTTAGGAACTGGATGGATGTTTGCTTCTTTCCAGGGTACTGGGAAGCATGAGGTATGAGTACATAGACGGAAATTTTTTGCCAATACAGGAGCGAGCACCAAGGAGCAATTCTTAAGTACTATTGGAGGAATTTCATCTGGACCAGGAGCCTTATCTACTGAGAGATTCTGCAAAATAGTTTTGACATGTCTGGTGTGGATCTTAAGTGAGGAAAATACAGGCGAATTAAAATTAAGTACAGGGACATCTTGATTTATTTCATCTAAGGTTGAGTTGGTGGAGAAAATATCCGCAAGAAGGTTAGCTTTACCTCGTGGGTCACTTACAAGATTGCCAGTCGGAGATTTTAATGGTGGAATGGATGAAGCAGTTGTGAAGTTGGATTTGAATGAGTTAAGAGTAGACCAAAATATTTTGTTATCATTTGGATTATTTAGAAGTTTATTTGCCTGCTTGTGGAGAAAGTTTGATTTAGTTAGGTTTAATACAGTTTTGGCATGATTTCTGATGTTTCTAAAGTAATTAAAGGCTTCATGTGTTTTTGATCTTGTGTATGCATTGTAGGCTATTGCTTTTTGTTCAGTTACTCTAGCACAATTATGGTCAAACCATTTAGGTGAATTAGATCTTTTAATGTACTTTTGATGAGGAATAAAAGTTTCCATTCCAATTTTTACAAAATCTTGTATGTGGCTCAAGGTGGAGTGTGCATCATTAGAAAAGAAAGAGGTCCAGGGAATATCAATAAAGAAACCTTGAAGACCCTCCCAGTCTGCCCTATCGTAATGCCATTTAGTCACCAAAACAGGTTCAGAGTGGGAAGGTGTGGTAGGTGATAGACAAGTGGCCTGTACCAGACAGTGATCAGAAGATCCAAGAACTCTTCCTGCTCTTGACCTGTCACTTCCATTTCTTCCGGCTGTTGCCGGAGTTCAGAGGTTACTTGTTGTTGCTCAAGACCTGGCCATGATAAGTCAGGGACGGATGAAGGCATAGTGTCAAAATTTTCACTTACTCTATGATCCGCCGGGTATTGGTTATAGGGACCTGTTTGCACGGTTTCTGGGTGCCGCCACACACTGCGACCCTGATCAACTCTAGTCTGTGAATCGGGGAGAAACTGTGAACTCTGGACAAACTGTGAACCTGTGTCATAGCCTTGTGGCTCACTCGCCGTGTACCCTCTATACTGTTCAGCCAGAACTCTCGAAGTCACCACACGAGCACGACTAAGTGTTGTATCTAACTTTGGAATAGCAAAACTTACATCTTTAGTTTCTGTCACTAGACCCGTCCCTGGGAGTTGACTCAACTCCCTCCGTCCCTACCTCGGAACTGCCAGATTGGACGTTAGACATGGTAGAGGTAGGGATGGAGGGCGGTGGCCGCGAGCTCGTCGCCTCCGCACGGGAATGTTTAATACCCTTCCCATCTGAATGCTTGCCACTAGATGTCGCCAAACACTCCCTTTTTGGAATCTGCACTTCCGCCGGGAGTCTAGTGGTACTACTGACCACGCCGGGTTTATTGGATCTATTCCCTGCCCGCCTGCAAGGCGAGCCTCCGGCATCAATGCCCGATAAAGATCGCCGGAGGGAAACACCAAACCGTTTGAGAGTGCTGACTTGTCCGGGCAAGACAGCCACCCACAAAAAAACCCACCAAATAAGTCAGAAAGTCTCCTGACACCTTTCAATCATGTATATTATCACCACATGAAAGTGAAGGTTACATCTTAGGGCTAATACATAATAATTAATTTAGCAATTAATAATACAGTAAACCCTCGCCATCTCGGACCTCTAGAAGTCGGAAACCCGTGCTAGTCGGACTGGCTACGGCCTCTCGGACATGCACTTCCGTATTTCGGACATTTCCGTCATCGTTCCGACAGTCTCTGACGTTGTCGGACTTTATATAAGTATTCGGAAAATGTCCGTCATAACCGTCCTCTGATATCTCGAATATTTCCGAAATGTGTCGTAACGGTGTCCGACAAAGGATGACGTGTCGGATGACGACCTCACGTCACCGGACAATAAGGGTGAATATCCGATATTATATTTTTCAATTCCATCACATTAGAAATGATTCAAAGATTACAAAAAGTCCAAATAAGACATAGTTATGTTAATGTATAAGGGAGTTAGGTAGATGAATTAGAGAGATAGATAGATAGAAAGAGTGTATATCGAGGGGGAAAAACAAAACAAAAATCTATCAAACGTAAATCTTCCATCTCTGCTCGCACGGAGGGGAGGGTTGAAATATTGTGTTGACTATCTTATTTATTATTTATCTATGTGCTGGAAGGATATTATATTTTTCAATTCCATCGCATTAGAAATTATTCAAAGATTACAAAAAGTCCAAATAAGACATAGTTATGTTAATGTATAAGGGAGTTAGGTAGATATGCATTAGAGAGATAGATAGATAGAAAGAGAGTTGCAGAGGGGGAGTGAGCGATTTTATGTGGAAAAAAGCTAAAAATACCCTGGCAAAAAACTTCCAAACCATGGTAAATCTTGGTAAAAAATTTGTAAAGTCGAGCCAAAGTGTTTGTTGTGCGGGCAAGGGGTAGTACAGTACAGTAGGGTCTCACATAAAACGAGTTTATGGTCGATAAACGAGGGCGTTTTATGTGAATTCGCTTTATGTGAACACAGCATTTTGGTGGCGCAATATCGTCAATGTTCACTGTAAGCGAAAATTTTCGTACAAAGCGAACGATATTTCGTACGTTTTGTACGATATTTCGGCGTTTTATATGAAAGCGTACGATATTTTGTACGTTTTGTACGATATTTCGGCGCTCTATATGAAAACTCCTTGTATTTGCCCCACTTTGGCGGCGGACTCGTTTTATGTGATCACATTCGTTCTGATCGAAAATTAAATATTAATATTTTAGGTCGGTCGTTTTAATCGAGACTCGTTTTATGCGAACACGTTTTATGCGGGACCCTACTGTACTATGCAACCTTCGGTAAAGTGAAAATTCATTGCAAGAGTGTTCGTTGTGCAGGGGTTTACTGTACTGTGTTTTGTATTACATATTATAGAGTTCGAATAGGGTTGTCTTCGTTTTCTAGGTTGACGCGGACGTCTCTCTTGAGGTCAGATTTTGTCCGTAGTCTCCGATTTCATTGTTGTCTCGGACGGACATTGGTTAGATCGGATTTTATCCTCTGTTAGGTCGGACACAAGCCGGACTCCGGACATATCGGATTTTCGGTCATCTCGGACTGGGTCTACCCCCCAATTAGTCCGAGATACCGAGGGTTTACTGTACCTCCTAGCCACCGATAAAAACACCCCTAACGGAGGCTGGCCACGAGGCTCAAGGTAAATAGTATGACGAATACGACACCCTTACCTCCCAAGACGACACAGCAACAGCAAGCGCATGACGCCCTACGCCAGAGGGGAAGACGCAAACTCGGATTCTGGAAAGTTCCCCACCACGTGGGACAACTCTTAGACCAACACGTCTGCTATATGAATATGAAAATACCCTGTACTGTATGTTACCCCATCTGATAGATGTCCAGTAACTTAGCTCTGTGTATATATAGCCTCCTAAATAACTAGGTCAGAGCAAAGCTAGAGCTAATAACAAAAATAAAAAATAAAGGCACGTGTGTCCAAAGTGGACCGCAGAGCGCCTAACACTTGTACCCGGTATAATCCTGTGTACCGGGATGACCTGTACTTATATCTCAATAATAATATAATTTGTTAATGTTACAATATATTTTTACATTTTACATTCATAAATAATCCACTAATATACTAGATTAGGTTAGGTTAGGGTTTGGTTAGGTTAACTTAATGATATTGTTCAATGTTTCTTAGTAAATAGGCATCTGAAAAACAGTTCCTCCCGCTACACAGGATCTTACCCTTGTACCCTATTATGAACACTTCCTGTGGACGAACCAATGGGGCCGACCGTCCTAACTAATCTAAACCTATTCTAGAACATCTCAGACAAATACAAATGAGCAAAAGACTCACTAGAGGTGAACGAATGCAGAATAAAGCGAGGACGGGCTAGGCACACCCGCTCGGTACGGACACAGGGGAAGGAAGGAGGAATGACGCCGAGGGGTTCAGCGTCTCGGATAGAATCCACAGGATGACATCCACAAAGTTGGGAAGCTTTATTATAGCAATTCTTAAGTTAATAATTCTTTTATATTTTTTACAAAGTTTTTTCGTAGTGAGTACCCAATCATAATGACGATTCCATAAGAGAATGAGCGTGCCCTTAAGATGTCGGCACTCTTTCCCCTGTGGCGGGTGTTTCAAACAGGCTGACCGCGGGCGTTTGAAAGAGAGCTATCATATAATAGGCATATCGTCAATGATGGAGGGGCCACTAATAAATACTCGTATCTTTACTTATCACACTACAGGTATACATACATACACAAATTAAAAGACCAAGTGCTTCACACAAAATGCAGTTCTGGTCTCACGTCGTAATGGCGGCGTTCCAGGCAGCCCTGTTAAGAGCTGCCTCACTTGTCTGGTTCTTTGATTTAAGATCAGACTGTAAAGTCCAATCCCACGTCTTTTTTGGTCCACCCTTTGGTGCAGCTCCCTCCACATTCATGGACTTGCATCTCCTCACCCAGCTTCGTTCATCCATCCTCTCCACATGTCCAAACCATCTCAGCCATCTCATCACTGATACTCTTGATACCCAACCTTCTCCTTAGCTCTACACTTGATATCCTATCTTGCAGTTTGGAACCACACATCCATCTCCCCATCCTCATCTCATTGCGTTCCATTCTGTTGGTATCAGGCCACATTTATGAAGCATGTCATTGCCCTTCTAATGCATGAAGCGTACACCTTTCCCTTCAAGGGGAGAGGGAATCTTCTCATGGCGAGTAGTGGCAAAAGTTATCTAAACTTTCCCCAGCCGCATCTTATTCTGGCGATAGTGGCGGCCTCAGCACCACCACCGGCAGAGATGGTATCTCCCAGGTAGCAAAACTTGTCCACCATCTTCAGTGACTCATTGCCAAAGTTAACAATCTCGAGACAAATAACTTAAATGAGCTGACATTCTCCATAACCTGGCCATTCAATCTCACCTCAGACTGTGACTGCACCCCTTTCAAAGACCATAACCTTACTATTTATTAGTGGCCCCTCCATCATTGACGATTATGCCTATTACATAAGGCACCCTCTTCAAACACTCATCCGCCGTAGTTTGAATCTACCGCGCAGAGCATAAAAAATTTGAGGAGCCTTCATCATGAGCGCACGCAACCTCACTCATGGCTCAGTCATTATGAATTGGGTTCTCACTACGAAAAAACTTCGTAAAAAATAAAAAGAAAAAGAAAATAAGAATAACTATTCAATAAGCTTTCCATAATATCGTGGATGTACTTGTGTGGATCTTTGACCAGACGCTGACTCAAGCGTCATTCTTCCTTCTCTGCTCTGCGCTCAACCGACCCGGACGTGCCTAACCACGCTCCGCTGGTTCCGCATTTGCTGCGTCCCTAGTGAGTTTTTTCTCATTTGTTTACTCCGGGATGTATCGAGTAAGGTTAGGATATGCATAGCAGGAGTGTCCTGGGCGGGTTGCCCGCAGTGCAGTGTATTTTGGGTCGTGTGTTTGGGGCATCTATTTCGGGTGTACCCTCATGGTCCTGTTGTGGACGTGTGAACTTTTTCACAGTTAGCTAGCTTTGTGATGCAGGCGGCTTTCATTACGCGTTATTATTGCTTCCTTTTATCTTTCTGATGAGGAAGCTTGTTTTTGCTGACGTTCCCAGCGTATTTTTCTTCACTTAGTGAATTTTTTCTGGGTCCCGAGTCAGTTCTTCCCTTTGCCGGAAGTGTGTGCTACAGTGGTGTGTTGACGGTGGTTCCTGTTGTGATATTTCAGTGCTTTTTGTTTATATTACGACATGCTTACTTTTTGTCCGTCTGCCTAGGCCTAGCCAGCCTCTCGTAGCTTTGCCACATGCACAAGTGTTATTGATTTATGTTATAAATATGTACTACTGTGTCATGTGTGTCCTGGTTTAGTTGTGTATTGGCTAATTCCACGGACTATTTATGTGTCCTGGGTTAGTTGTGTATTGGCTAATTCCACGGACTATTTTGTGGGCCCGTGGTTAGTTGTGTTTTGGCTAACTCCTCGGTCTTGTGGTGCGTTCAGATGGTATCTGGACGGGGTGGGTTGCCTTTTCCGGCGGGTTTTTTCTCGGTTACACCGTGAAAAACCCGGCTGGTTGCCGAGTTTTAGCCACGCGTGGTTTAAAAACATGCTTGTTTTCCCCGGCGAGTGGGTGTTTGAGGCTCTTCAGGACTGCGTCTCTGTGGTGGAGCCTGTGTCAGGCTCCCCTATGAATCCCGGCGGGATGGCTGTACCCATCTAACAGTGTTCATGCAGACACGTGTTGTGTGTAGTTTTTCCCGGTTTTGCAAAGCCAGTAAAAGCTAGGCTGTTGTTGTTTGGTTTTCCTCCCCGGCGATCTTTTACAAAGAAGTGGGGATAGGAACAATTGGGGTTAACGTTATAAACTTAAAATCACACCCGGCGGGTGCACCTTGGAAGGGTAGGATTAACGAATTTGCAAAATTCAGTTTTGTTGACCAGACAATTGAGGGATGCATTTTGTATCGCCGCCTTCAACATACGGCGATTTAGGGCACAATTGGGGTTAACGTTTTTTAAATTTAAATTCACACCCGGCGGGTGCTCCTTGGAAGGGTGGGAATAACGAATTTGCAATTCAGTATAGTTGACCAGACAATTGAGGGATACGTTTTGTATCGCCGCCTTTAACATACGGCGATCTAAAAAACACTTTGGGAGAAGTCAGATCTCGTATTTTGTCAGGCTTCCCAGTTTTTTATCTGCGAGATAATACGGGGGCCGGCGTCTTTTTAGGGGTGTTTTTCCAAATAAAATCTTGAAACAAACACCACCGGGAAGACTAAATCAGTTATAAACGCCATGCTGGTCTTTATATCATGTCAGAGGGTATTCATAAATCTTTTGAACAGGTTAAGATATTCTGAAATCTTTACTTAGGAACCCCACCGCGTAGCGAGCTGTAGTCGTTGAGTATTGCGTCTCGTTACCCGGCGGGTTATTTAACACTTGTGTGCGAACATGTTGGGTTAACCTTATGAGCATTAATTCCTGGAAATTTTCTTTTTTTCCAGAGCTGGGTCCCGGCGGGTCTATAGAGAACCTGGAGTAAGTTTCCCACCAGTCTCTGTCATGGCTACCTTTGCCCCTGTTTTTGCTTTGTGCATTACGCCCTCCTGTTCAGGTATCCCTATCTTTGCACACACCCTTTGCATTAAATGTGTTAAATGTCTCGACCGCTCAAGGGGTCTGTGGGTTATGCGGAACTGTACCTTTTGCTCTCAATTAAGCCATAAAGTTTTGCTAGACAATGATAAGACCGCAGCGGTCGCTTTACAGGAGGTTAGGAAGCAGATGACCACTTATACTACCACAGTGGCTCATAAGTCACTTCAATGCGATAACGTAACTCTTTGGGATAAGTTACTATTAAACGTCCCTCTAGAGTAACTGTACGAAAGTCGGCAGAGACTGGACAGGGTATTACACTTTCTCCAGCCCCAGGCACATCTAAAAGACCGCGAGAACCTACGCCCCCGGTGGCAGCTTCCTCGTCACGGGCGCGATCCAGGTCCAGGTCACCTCTTAGACAGCAGCCGCCTAGTCTCTCTTCTTCGCCGGCGAGTAAGAAGAGCAAGACAGAGGGGTCCACAAGTGGTTATAGTGAGAAATCTACAAAGTCCAAAGGCAGTTCTAGGTCGCACCGTAGCCACAAATCTTCCAGAAAAGATTCGCATGAACGAAAGGCCTCACGGCGTTCACCGGTGTCTAGTGCCTCTCGTCATGCCTCTACTCCCGACAGATCTAGTATTCAATCTAATGGGGCTAGTGTAGTGTCAGCAACAAAAGACAGTTTACCAATTAGTATTCTAACCTTAGAATTGGAGAGTTCGGTGGACAGTGATCGTCCTCTAGCAGAGTCAAGTGGGGGCTCCATGATTGAGGGAGTATCGGACTCCCAAGGGAGTGCAGGCCAAGGCCTGGGGGTATGGCGGTATTCTCGACCAAGGACTGAAAGCCCACGTCTGGCTCAAGATACACAAACAGTGGCTGATGTCTACCGGGACACGGCGATACCATCATCCATTCCGGACTTGACTTGGCAACACGACGGGATTCCGGCTTCGGCGGAATCCTCTCACGGGGAGCCAGATGACAAAGACGAGGTGTCTATAATCTCGGACATGGAGGTGCAGGAGTCGGGTTCAGTTTTAGACGACGCACAGGATCGGAATGATTCACCTCTGAGTTCGTCATCAACTAAATTTGTCACGGCAGAAGAAATAGATGGGTTATTGGTTAATGCTCTAACAAATAAATTTGGCCAACAGCCGGAGACTCCTACAGTAGACCTGGGAGCTTCCATGACAAGTTCCAATGTTCGGCCTCTGATTACTTCCATTGCCTTAACTAAGATTCCTCACCCTCCCTCTATATCACCATCTGTGGTCGCTAGGCCTGCTTCGGCGGCACTGACTACTTCTGGTGTACGGGTTGTAACGGATGTGCCGCCCCCTTTAGATAAAGCACCGATAAGAAAGGTAGCGATGCCCCTATTATACGGTCCAGATGAGTCATGGGTACAATTGATCCCCAATAAACCAGAGGTCGCACAGCCCACCTTGTCAGGGGAACTTCCAGTGCCACGAGAGTGGGTAATCCAAGGCAATAAATCTAAAAAGTTACGAGCCTTGGATAATTTGGGTAATGTACTAGATGTTAATGTTAAGGCCATTCCTAACTATTATCACCAGGACTATTTTGTATATACTGCTACACCTGCCCTGCCCCCTGCCTCAGCTTCAAAACTGTTTTCTGACTGGTCCAAGCATGATGGTTTTAATGACATAAAAACAGTCAGCTCTCACTCCAGAATTAGATTTGCAAACTGTCACAGACACAGCCGCTAATCCAGTTTTGAAGGTGGGGCAGTTGGGCCTGGGACCTTGGGTGGAATGGGAAACGGAGGCTCAGAACTTTGCGACCACCTTCACCTCGAAATCTTCCCACCAAATTCCTCAGGACAGTCATTCTTGGTTCTCTATGCCAGTGTGTTCTGCTGGCGGAGTCCCATCTGCTTTGTTTGCTTTCTTAGCTGCCCCCAAAATCAATCTATGTGAACTCAAGGACCCTTTCACTACACCTTCCCCAACTCACCTAGACCGGGAATTTAGGCTACGGGGGAAAGCGTATAGACTTTTCTCCCAATACATTGTGACACACCAGGTGGCGAAATCGATGCTACGATCTACTCAGGCAATTGCAGACGCGGATGCCAGAAGATCGGTTGAACTATCTCGGCGATTGCTCCTTCAGACGTCGATTCAGTCGTTGGGTGATATCCGCACAGCCTTGCTTGAGGCGGTACGGGCGAGACAAGACCTCAGGATGTCCCTGGTAAGGAAACTTCCTGATCGAATTGCGAATCAGGTGGTCATGTCACCAGTGCTAACTCCCTCTTTAATGTCCCCAGATGTGTGGAGAACTGTTTTTAATATGGCTCAGGCCTTTAAACATAGTCCCACCCCTTCTAAGAAACCTGCCTTTAACTTTCCCAAACCCAAGCCAGTCGCAAAAGCGCAGCCGGGGGGATCTAAGCCCTTTCACCTACCTAAGTCCTCTTCCCCCCAAGGTCAGTACAGGTATAGACAGGGTAAGTTTACAGGTCAGAAAGGACGAGGCTATAACAAACCAGGTCAGGGCCCGTCTTCTGCCAACGCCGGCCAGCCGGCTAAGCGTCCACCACCACCACCTCCACCACCATAAAAAAACTAAAGTCTCTCTCACTCCCGGGGCCGGTCTCAAGGCGGGTGGATCCGAGGGTAGTACAGTCGGCGAACCCTTGTCTGTAACTGGGTCGTTCCGAACGTGTCACCAAGCATGGCCGTTAAATACTTGGGCAAGGATGGTGGCACGCAAAGGCATCACTTGGCAGTGGCTCCGGCGACCTCGTTTACATCAGCCGACAACGGCGAATCTAGTTTCATTAGAGGTGGAGTCACTGATCAAGGAAATGATCGCCAAGAATGTCATCATCCCGGTCCCTCAAAATTACCCAGTCTTCACATCCAAGCTATTTTTGGTACCCAAAAGGGACAGTGTTCAGATGAGACCCGTCGTAGACCTGTCTTATCTGAACCTTCACATTCACAACGAGTCATTCAGGATGTTGACAGTGCATCACATCAGGCTAACACTTCCGCCGGCAGGATGGATGTGTTCTTTAGACCTGACAGACGCGTATTGGCACGTCTCGGTAAACAAAAGATTTCAACGATTTCTGGCCTTACGGATCAGGCATCAAAATTATGTTTTTCAGAGGATGCCATTTGGATTGAACCTGGCACCTCGCTTATTCACGAAATTAGTCCGGCAAGCCCTGATGCCATTGTTAAACCAAGGGATCAGGATTTTGTGGTACCTAGACGACTGGCTAGTGGTGGCAGAGACGGAGCAAGTATGCATAAATCATGTCAACATAACATTAAATCATGTCAAAACTCTAGGGTTCAAGGTAAATCTGGTAAAGTCAAACCTTGTTCCCTCACGAGTAGTTCAGTGGATAGGGCTGGTTTGGGACACAGCTGCTCTCACTCTGAGTCAGAGTGTGGACAATCGAAACAGATTTCGCAGGAAACTGTTCCTGTTCCTTCACAGTCTGACTACGACACGGAGAATCTGGGAGTCTCTGGTCGGCTCTCTCAACTGGATTCAACTAACTGTAATGTTGGGCCGGTTGAAAGTAAAGCGTTTAATATTGGAGGGCAACAAATATTTTCCGCTATTGCCGGCGGAAAAATTATGGCCCATACCAAAATTAATCCACAACTTACTAGCGGTCTGGGCGAAGAGGGAAATGTTGCACTCAGTAATGTCATGGACCTCTCCTCCGTCGACGGTATGGGTAGACACGGATGCATCAGGAACGATAGGTTGGGGTTTTCAGTCAAACCAAGGGCACCAGGGTCAAGGGCTTTGGTCCCATTTAGAAATCTCCCACATCAATGTCAAAGAATTACTAGTCCCCTTATATTTCCTTCAGGCTCACGGCTCTGCTTTACGGGGCAAGTCGGTGGCCTTCAGAATGGACAATCTGAATGCGGTTCACTGTATTCAGAAACAAGGGTCAACGAGATCTCGGAAGTTGCTAAACGTGTCGGAAGAGATTTTTATTCTAGCCAACAGGCTGGACATTCATCTTCACGCATCTTATCTCCCAGGCGTAGCAAACGTCTGGGCAGACGCTCTGTCTCGGAGACAGAGCACAACAGTAGAATGGGCGCTCAAGCAAACCATTTTCGACCAAATGATTGCGGAGCCTTACCATCCACAAGTGGATCTGCTTGCGTCAGAGGAGACTCACAAACTCCCAATGTACCTCACCCGCCGGACGATAACGCCGGCAGGTGGGCCAGACACCCTGGTGACAGACTGGAACAGGTGGAGTTCCATTTATCTGTTTCCGCCGCCATACGCGTCTCTAATGTGCCAAGTAGTAAACAAACTACGAGATTATCGGGGCTTAGTCTCGCTAATCGCGCCCCTGTGGCCAGCGCAGTTGTGGTACCAGCAATTGAAAACGTGGTGCCCGCACCCGGTGTCGCTCCCGGTCGGGTTTTTCCACTTAGACACGATTGGCAACCTAGCGACCTCGCTGACTTTTGCATTATGGACATTCAGGAGGCCAAGTGGCTAGCACCGTATGATAGAGACGTGACCAATAAATTCATGAATCAATATACCCAGTCTACAAAATGACTGTATCAATCACATTGGCAAGCCTTTACTTCTTGGATCCTTAGGACAGAACAAACTGTGCCCTCAGTGGCTTTGGTTTTTAATTACTTAAATTATCTGTTCGAGCAGAAACGTTTATCTGTGGTAACGTTAAAAAATCACTTAACAGCGATTAGGATGTCATTTTGGGACCTTACCGGTCTCACCATACCAGTCGCGGAGGAAACAGGTTTTATGAGGGCATGTTTTAAACTCCGTCCACCTTCCCGTCAGCTCATGCCTACTTGGTCTCTGGACAAAGCATTGTCGTTACTTCATTCCCGTCTGTACCAAAATACTGCAGATTTTACATTACTCTTAAAAAAGGCAGTATTCCTTATGGCTTTGGCCACCGGGAACAGAGTGTCTGAGCTGGCGGCGATGAGCAACACACCTAATTGCCTCAGGTTTGGTAGGCTTAATGAGTGTATTCACATTGCACCTTCCCCAGGGTTCATAGCCAAGAATGAGCACAGTGAACACATGTTTTCAGAGTTCACGGTGCCGGCGTTGAAAAGGGGAAAGGTGCACCATAATTTATGTCCAGTGCAGGCTCTAACCAAATATTTGAGAGTAGCTCCTCTAAATCCCCAAGGTGCTTTATGGGTAGCAAGTACGGGTAAGCGCTTGCTGAAACGTAGATTGGCTTCTCTCTTGGTAGAGGTCATTAAAGAGAGTAATCCTGGTGTTGTGGGTAGGGCCCACGATTTACGCAAATGGGCAGCCTCTTTGCGTTTCCTTAAGAATTTTTCTGTGGAAGATATTACGTCCACACATTTGTGGGCTTCTAATCATACGTTTTTTACCCGATACCTGTCAGTAGCTCTAGACAAACCTTCCTTGCCATGTATAGCTTTAAAGCAGAGGGTCTAGGTGGCCCCTAAGTCACTTTTTGTTTAATTTTGAGGAAAAGGGGGGGGGGGGTGCAGTCAGTGTAACATAGGACACCCTAGACCCCGCCGGAGTATGAGAGCTGTGATACTAGTTATGGGTATTGTGATATGAAAATTTCTCTGTACTATTCAGTGCAGGAAATTGTGCTAGTACAATGGTAGTACAAACAACAGTGTTGTTATAAGTAGTTTTAGCTGTGAAAGCAATCTAATTTTAAGCATTGGATATATTTTGCAAGCTATATCCACTAGTATTATGGGGTTATATGTGCACATGTAAACTTATAAGTTTGTTATTTTTCACCACTTATGTTGAGTGGGGTGCCTTATTAACTTACAGATCTGTTCGCAGTCTCAAGAGTTAACACTTTTTATCAAGCAGGCTTCTTTGAAGCACGCTCCTGCTTGTACCCCTTTTTTGTATATATGTGCTGCGCCAATAAATATATATATATCTTTTCGAAGTAAGAATACAATGTGGTTGTTTGATTATCTGCTTTTACTAGAGTTATGATATGATTACGAATGTCCCCCTCCAGTCTTAGATATCAGGCATAATCGTCAATGATGGAGGGGCCACTAATAAATTATAGGTTTGACTCCTGTAAGGAGATAAAGAAAACCTAATATTTAGTAGTGGCCCCGTAATCATTGATGACTGGGGCCCTCCCGACCATCCCCTTCCCATTCGTTGATGTATTAAGGATTTTGGTTTACTTGATATGTCAGTGAAGGAAGAATGACGCCTGAGTCAGCGTCTGGTCAAAGATCCACACAAGTACATCCACGATATTATGGAAAGCTTATTGAATAGTTATTCTTATTTTCTTTTTCTTTTTCTTTTTTACAAAGTTTTTTCGTAGTGAGAACCCAATTCATAATGACTGAGCCATGAGTGAGGTTACGTGCGCTCATGATGAAGGCTCCTCAAATTTGTTATGCTCTGCGCAGTAGATTCAAACTACGGCGGATGAGTGTTTGAAGAGGGTGCCTTATGTAATAGGCATAATCGTCAATGATTACGGGGCCACTACTAAATATTAGGTTTTCTTTATCTCCTTACAGAAGTCAAACCTATACTTCCCCGTATTTATCTTCAGGTTCCTTTTCTCACACATGGTTCCAAAGATATTTACCAGACCATGTAACTCCTCATTATCACTCATCAGAGCTGCATCGTCAGCAAACAGCAGTAAAGGCAACTTCCACTCATTTCCTTCCCTTATCAGGGGTATTCCAACATCCACTGCTCTTCCTTGAATTTCTTTCATGACACCATCCATATAGATATTGAACAACCATGGGGACATCACACACCCTTGCTTTAACCCAACATTCAGATCTGTTCGTTCCCCACACGCACGGCCGCCTTTGCACCCTCGTAAATGCTCTTTACTGCTTTCAGTAACTTACCAGTTACTTCGTATATTCTCAATAGTTTCCACAGACCTTCTCTATCAACTCTGTCATAGGCTTTCTCCAAGCCCACAAAGGAAGCATACAACTTTTGTCCCTTCTCCAGATATTTCTCAACAACACATTTCAATGAGAAAATCTGGTCTACATACACACCCTCTTCCCTTCCTAAACTCGTCCTGCTCCTCACCTACCTATGTCTCTGTTCTCACTCTCTCGATCACTACCGGTACTCTACTATACATCATCCCTACTATGCTTAGGATACATATCCCCCTGTGATTGCCACACACTCCTCTCTCCCCTTTACCCTTATACAATCTTCAGGCATAATTCCCTTCTCCCATGTTAGTCTACACATTTGCTATACACATTCAATCACTATCTCACCACCATACTTCAACATCTCCCCACACACTCCATCTATTCCTGATGCTTTCCCCACCTTCACTCTTTTCAAGGCCTCACACACTTTTGATCTCCTGATCCCCACCTCCTCCTTCACTACTTCTCTTCTTCTCCCTCCCACACCTTATGCAACTATGTTTGCCGGCATTTTATTCCCTACATTCATTGAAGTGCTCCCTCCATCTTTCGACTCTCTCTTGGTTCTCTGCTAGCACTCGCCCATTCTTATCTTTCACTCCCTTACTACTTCCCTTACCACCCTCCGTAACTTTCTTGACCTCTTTCCAAAAAAAAATCTTACACTCCCTCCATTTAACACTTAAATTCCTTCCAAATTCCTCCTCTACTCGCCTCTTACTTTCCCTCACTACTCTCTTTTTCTACAAGTACCTTTCCTTTTTCCATATCTCCAAATCTTAATTCCCTCTAATACCCAAACACTCCTCAAATAGTGACCATTTAATTCCAACAGGTCACTCCTAAACTGCGTAGTCATATAGAATAACATACAAAACTACACTCTACACTCAATGAGAGCTCTGTGGGAAAGCCCGACCGTGGCCATGGCCTTCCTCAGGGACTCGGGGCTGTTCGGCCAGGCAGCTTAGGGAACAACAACAACAACAACATACAAAACTTATAATATAACTGAACAGGTTAATTCTAACTAATGTTAAAGTTTTACATAAGTAAGAATGGTTCCACAAATTCAAGGGGTAAAACCTATAAACTAAAGAGTTCTATTAAATTTTAATTAAATTCTCTACCTATTATTGTTGAAAAAGTTGCCAATTCTCAAGCAGCTTCCATTATAAGTGTTTCTCCCAAGCTGCTTGTTAACCCTTTCACGCTTGGAACCACGATTCGCGTATTCCTGAAAGGTGTCCCAAAATGCATGGATATGCGATTTGAGTATTGGACAGGGATGGAGTATTCGTATTCTAATACATTCGAATACAGTAATTCAGGGTATTCGTATTCGAATTCTTACAATTAAAAATAAAAATATTTGCATTCGTATTCAAATATTTGGATAAATAATTTGTATTCGTAGAATCATCTGGCGAATACACAGACAGAGAGAGAGAGAGAGAGAGAGAGAGAGAGAGAGAGAGAGAGAGAGAGAGAGAGAGAGAGAGAGAGAGAGAGAGAGAGAGAGAGAGAGAGAGGGAGAGGAGGAGAGATGAGAGAGAGAGGAATGGAGGGGAGAGAGAGAGAGAGAGGAGAAAGAATGAGAGAGAGAGAGAGAGAGAGAGAGAGAGAGAGAGAGAGAGAGAGAGAGAGAGAGCTGTCATCATTCGTATCTCGTCAGTATCAAGAATTTGTTACTTAGTACCTATGGTGCCATATATCTAGTTCCTACACTACATAGGTTGATATTCCAGTATTGAATACAGGTAGTGTCTGTTATCAGTCATAAAATAGTTAACCATTGCATAAGACACAATACCACACTTAGCTCTCTCTATATATACATATACAGTATATATATATATATATATATACAGTCAGGACCCCCAATTCGCGAGAATAGGGGTGACAGGAGGCATCGCGTATTGTGAATTCGGGTATTGTGGAACTAACTTTAAATGGGAATAATTAGATTGGGTGACATCTCTCAATTATGGCCTATTTTCGAAATTTTTGGCCCTATTTTCGACATTTTTGGCTCTACAGTACAGTCTATATCTTATATATAAGAAGAACAATGAATAAAAATATGAAACTATCCTTAAAATTAGTAGTAGATAGGCTAGGACTAGGACTAGGACCGTAGGACTTCACGATTTTCTCCAACTTCTCCCTCCCTAACCAAATCGTACGAACAGTTTACTCTGACAAGCCTATTGCACAGTTTCCTTCTCCTCTTTTCTTGCGAAACAACAATTCCACCTTCATTTTGTGTGTTATCTTCTTATATTGGCGTGGCATGGCGAAAAAAGTGGCAGGCACTACAAACGTTTGGTCACTCTGCACGGCTATGAGCGCTTGAGCGGGACTGTGGGAGGGTAAGCGGGAGGGAAGGCAGGCGTATGCCCGTCTTCTTCTTTTTTCAGAGCTACTCCTGGGCCTCGCGAAACGTAGACGTGCTCGGGTATCAAGCGGGAATAGCGGATTTGGCCCCTTCTTAGCTCTCGATTCGTGTATTGTGGTACCACCTCGCATAATTAATGCTTATTTAATTAATGTTATTTTCGAGGGGTAACTCGTGTATTAGGGTTTTCGCGAATTGTGGAATCGTGTATTGGGGGTCCTGACTGTATATATATATATATATATATATATATATATATATATATATATATATATACATATATGTATATATATATACCGGTATATATATATATATATATATATATATATACTGTATATATATATATATATTATATATATTACCGTATATATATATATTATATATATATTTTTTTACATTCCAACTACTCCCTCTTGGCCCAGTCTAGGGAGTGAAACATTTGAAGCGCATTGAGCTGTAACTAGCCCCCGCTATCTTGCCTTCGCAAGAAGCACGGGGCCCAGTTGCCCACCCACGGCTCGAAGCAGCCCCATCTCTGGAGCTGATTTGCCTTTGCGCTTCACTGTCTCACCCCCCCAGACTCGGACCCTCACTCTCAGAACGCCACCTATTGAGCAATTAACTCATTGCTCAATAGGTGGGTGATCCGGGCCCCGTGCATCTTGAGAAGGCAAGATAGCGGGGGGGGGGGGGGGGGGGGGGGGGGGCTGGTTGCATCTCAAAGTGCTTCACATGTCTCACTCCCTAGACTGGAACGAGACCTCACGGGCTTCACCATTGAATGTACAGGCTCTCAGCCTATGCCCGAGAGGGAGTACAGTAGTTGGAATATAGAAGAAAAAATATATACCGGTATATATACAGTATATACAGTATACTGTATATATATATATATATATATATATATATACAGTATATACTGTATATATATATATATATATATATATATACAGTCCATCCTCCAAATATGCGATCCTTGAAATTTGCGAGGGGGGGGGGGGGGGGCCAAATTGGAAAAAATATAATATTCCACATTTGCGAGGTCGATTTCACATGTGCGAACCAGCCTGTAGAATTATAAGGGATATCCGCCATTTCCTTTTCATTTGCGACCCCCTAATCCACATTTGCGAGGAAGAAGCGGCGGATGATAGGCGAGGCGGTTGTGTTGGCTGAGGAGGATGAGCCGGGTGGGAGAGAGAGAGGCGGTGAGGCCTAGTAGGGGTGCCTTGCCTCGCCTCGGAAGTCGGAACCCAAGCGTCAAGCCAATTAATAGGCCTAAGCCAACAAACACTCCGCCAATAACGACTTATAAAATTACATTTTCGGCAATAACGGCAAGTCAGAATACAGTAGGGTCTCACATAAAACGAGTATATGGTCGATAAACGAGGGCGTTTTATGCTATTTCGTTTTATGTGAACACAGCATTTTGGTGGCCCAATATCGTCAATGTTCACTGGAAGCGTAAATTTCCGTCAGGAGCGTACGATATTTCGTACGTTTTGTACGATATTTCGGCGTTCTATATGAAAGCGTACGATATTTCGGCGCTCTATATGAAAACTCCTCGGATTTGCCCCACTTTGGCGGCGGACTCGTTTTATGTGATCACATTCGTTCTGATCCAAAATTAAATATTAATATTTTAGGTCGCTCGTTTTAATCGACTCGTTTTATGCGAATACGTTTTATGCGGGACCCTACTGTAGTTACCCACTTTATAAAATAACGTTTGGATTCATGTAAATAACGGTTATTTCGCGGGAAATAACCAGGCGCATCTTGGAGAGCGTTTGGTTTCCCGCATCTTGATGACCCTGATTTGAAGTTGTAATTTTACCACCAAATACAACCTCCAAAACAGGGCCTTGGGTGGGGCTTTGGTTTCCCGGGCGTTTCCGCACCTTCCTCAGCTCCCTGCCTTGGAGTGGCTTCGGTCACCCGGGCTGTGTTAGTGGTAAGCAGTGAGGATTTTGTGGGGGCGCTCGTTTATGGCCATGACCTTGCTCGAGGCCTTGGGGCTGTTCGGCCAGACAGCCTGGGGAACAACAACAACCTCCAAAATTCAGCCACTTGATCAAGAAGTTATAGCAAAGCCAAGTTGTTGTACTATAAATTCGTCCATGACAAGATGAGGAAGGAAACTAGCTGACAAACAAAAAGAAATTGCTGAAATTGCTGAAATTGTGAGCAGTAGCGAGAACGATACACCCCTCGCCGCCGCCCCTCCCCCTCCCTCCTCCCTCCTCCACCGCTCCACACTTTCCACATCTCCACCAGCAACCCCTCCTTCAATGACTGTATGTCTGTATGTATAAATGTGTCCCACAACCGATATAAATGTACTAACTAATAAGGAAATTCGGCGGGTGCCGCCCATAAGTAATTATTCCCATAAGCTACGTTGTTTGAAATTTGCGAGGTCTCATGTCGCCCATATTCTCGCAAATTTGGAGGATGGACTGTACTGTATATATATATATATATATATACAGTATATCATATAGGCTCTTAAAGAACATCATTAACTACGGACTCACTACCGGTACTAAATATCAGGTTTTCTTCCTTCCTTTCGGGTTGTCAAACCTATAATTACCATACCTTTTGAGCGACTCTGTGCCTGAGAGTCTCCTGAATGAGCACATCGGCCAGAGTCTTAAAGTCATGCGTGAAACGCTGGTTTTTTTCCTCCTCCCCCTTCTCCTCCACCAGTAGTGAGAACAGTCGCGGCTCCTCCCTCACTGCTCGAGCCACTGACCCTGCCTGCTCACTGAAGCTTAGCAGGGTTTTCATAAGCTCTGCCATGTTTCAGGTTCACTTCTGCTGGAAAAATAAAATTAATGGTACAATAAATGGTTCAACATTTGCACACTTTTTATCTACCGTACTTGCCATTTGTCATAAAAATGTCCCTCCTTTATAGCTATTATTAAATAGGACCTATACAAAGTTTAAGTTATGCTCGACAGATTTTATGTGTTTGGAAGTGATAAAATGGCCAAACCATTGCAATTTCATGTAAAAAAAAATTATACCGGTATTCACTTCTCTTATTTATTCCAGTCTTAAAACAAACCAGTTCCACTTTAGCCACACTTTGAAACCAATTAGTAACCACACCATTTATATTTTCTATCAATTCTAGGAATATCTAATTGCAAATAAAATATGTGTAGGACTAGGCTACATACTCAGAATGTTTAGGACAGAAATATTGAGTAATAGCCTAATTGCCGCTGTGTGTAGGTGTTGTACAAGATAACCCCATAACTGCCAAAGACTGCCAAGAAGATCGACAATTCTGTAGGAGACTGCCATCAAATTCCGAGAAATTTTCTAAAAGAAACTACACATGGTTGTGATCTTTCAGCCAAGAGTGCAAAATCACTAAAGATAACTTACCCTATAGCACTACCGTTAGTGAGTACAGTACGGTATGTATTTTTTACTATTGTAAATATCTTGTCAAATTGCAAATTTGCTTTAATACTAGAACATTTTGACATATACACTTATACAGTATTGTAGATTCTTTATTCATACAGAATTTAGTAGAATTTACCAGAATGTCCCGAACTTGCCAAATTGACTGCAGTATGGTAATTCCTTGAACATTGCCAGCAGGGGGCAAATAAGAGAAAAAAAAAAGTAAAATTAGACAGAAACATAACCGTGAGCGTATGACTTAAGTAAACAAGACGACTGTACGCCCGGATACTACATCCTTCCCTTGATCTCTAGGCCTAAGGTCAAGTTTTTAAAGCAAAGAAGCGGCGGTCAATATAAAGTTTAAGTACAGTAATTAAATTGCTAAAAATATTATTTTATTTTTTTATCTATTTTAGAGTTCAGTAAGGTGTTTTGATGTGTGATAATAGTAGGAAATGCATACAGTATTTACCCATTAAACAACAATCTAAAAACATGCCCCCCACTAGCGAAAAATAACTGTATTTGGCCATAACCGTTTGCCGTGGGATGTAAAATATGTTGAGTGTGGGGGGGGCAATGCAAGCCCCACCCCCCCAGGACTTATTGAAATCCTCATATATTTCACGCGGAGGATGTAAACAAACCCACCCGCCTCTTGCAAGGTAGGCGATATAGTTTTATTTTTCAGGATCAATAATAAAGTTGGAATGGATGTAGACTCCGGGCGTACGGTCGTCATGTTTACATAGGGCGATCGCCGCGGTTAACTTCGCGTCTATTTTGACGGCAATTTTTTCGGTTATTTGCCCTCTGCTGGCAATATATATGATGATGACAATATGTCATGGGGGGGTCTCAACATATTATTGTATCCAAAGGCATTCAAAATAGACGGGAACATGATTGCAAAGGTCCGACACCTCCCCCGCCGCCGTCATGTTTATATTTGTCGATCGCCGTGGTTAAGTTCGTGTCTATTTTGACGGCGATTTTTTTCGGTAATTTGCCCCCTGCTGGCAATATACAGTATATGATGATGACAATATGTCATGGGGGGGGTGAGTGGGGCAAAGGCCCCCCCCCCCCCCCCCCCCCCTCAACATATTATTGTATCCAAAGGCAGTCAAAATAGACGGGAACATGATGGCAAAGGTTCGACGCCACTACGCATAGTATAAACAAGGCTGGCGGTACGCCCGCACTTAACATTTTTGCCATTAATTTTATGCGCATTTACACATACAGTATAGGAATGAAATGCATGGTATACAGTTTTTTACAGTAGATCCTCTGGAAAAAGGCAAACTAGGCGTGTGTATCCAACTCAGTACCAGTACTTGCACTGCTGCGGTCGTTCACGGTGTATAAGAAACCTATAAGCCACGATAAAATCGATGTTTGAATTTAATTACATAAAGTTAAACTTTATATTGTCCGAAGCGGCTGCAGTCTGCGGAAGGCCCCAAGCTGAAGAATTAAGTAAAACAACACTGTATACTGTATCAAAGAAGAAAAAAGGTCAATGTCCAGTATTACCCAGCCTCGATTTTAATTTTTTTATCACCACTGGCTGGTAGGGGTGGTTCGGCCGATTTAGAAACTTGTACAGGTATTTCGGTAACTATAGCTTAAAACTGAAAAGATCTAAGGGTTTGATATTATCAGGCTAAAGAACCAAATGACGAGGCAACATTTTAATATCAACTAGATTATATTAGACTACTGTTGTTGTTGTTGATGAGTTTATTTTATACTAGCCCACTGGGCCAGGGCCCTCATAAGGCTAGTGTTCGGTGAGGAGGTGCAAAGTCAAGTTATGTAACTGTCAGTAGTCAGATATCATCATAAAGTTTGGTGGCTCTCAGGAATTGTCGGATAGGAGCGAAATTGAAGGAGGTTGACTCAGAAAGAATAGAGTGTAAAGAGGCGTGCTGCAGGAATCGTCGTCGTTCTGGTTCATACACCGGACAGACACAGAGAAAATTATGGACTGTTAATGAGGTGTGACATAGTCGACACTCAGGCGGTAGATAGCGAGGGGTGGTCTTCAAATAACCATGAGTAAGACGTGTGTGACCAATACGTAAACGTGTTAAAACCGTTTGGTCCGGTCGACATGAAGCAATCGACGAAGGCCACAAGAAAATGTCATCCTTAAGTGAACGGAAATTATTATTCAGGTTGTGAACGCCACTCAATACGCCATGCATTAACCCTCTCACCACGGAAGGCCTCTTGAACGCCCAGTGGTTGAAAGCCTGTGAGCTTCGTGTGCGAGGCGTCGGTCCGACGCATGTAAACAACAGCCGGCTGGACCGACGCCCCGCATCTCCGGCCACAAGAAGGAGAGCGTCGCTTGTTCGTGTGTGCCTGTATGTTGTTGTTAAGTATCGAAAAGTGGTGTAAAGTGGCTGTTTTGGCCATAAAGTTATCTCCAATGAAATCATCATCACAGCTCAACCAGTTGACTTAGAGAGCTCTACTTAATGCCATTCTACAGGTAAATAACACAGCTACGCTTGGGGATGCGCGGGAATGCGGGAAGCAGTCTGATTAATGAATATACGGTAGCCTAGCCTAGACGTTTTTCGGCCAAAACACCCGGGTTTCGAGGAATATATATATATAATACATAGCCGGGGCTGGAGGGTTAAGTACGGTACGCGTTGCTGCAAGACCGGGAAAACATCCTTTGGCCTCTGGAGAATAAGAGAGGGAGAACCACGACAAGCCTCTTTTGCAAGAAGGCCCACGTTCTCATTCCCCTCGATGCTTAAACCTGAATTTATATAGCATAGCCTAAATATTAAAATAAAAAAAAGTGGCCAAACCATCACCGCTCCCCCCTAAATATTGATGGCTCTGGAGGCCGGGGCCCGGGTAACACTGGACATTGTCCGAACAAAATATACAAATCGTAATTGTTCAATCCGACACCTTCCGCTTTAGTGAATAAAACGCCATTCTTGTTGTATTTTATGATATTTAGAACCTCCAGGACAGTTAAAATGTCCGCTGAGATGTGGTTAGTGAAGGTTAGATCAGATTTTTACCCTGAATTGTGTTGTGGAGAAATATCTGGAGAAGAAACAAAAGGTGTATGTTGCCTTTATGGACTTGGAGAAGGCCTATGACAGAGTGGATAGAGAAGGTTTGTGGAAAGTACTTAGAATATACGGAGTAGATGGCAAGTTGTTGAAAGCAGTGAAGAGCATGTATGAGGGTGCAAAGGCGGCAGTACGTGTGGAGAGTGAGCAGAGTGAGTTCTTTGACCTGAATGTTGGTTTGAAACAGGGGTGTGTGATGTCCCCGTGGTTGTTTACTGTATATATGGATGGCGTCATGAAAGAAATACTATCAAGAGCAGTGGATGTTGGTGTATCGCTGAAAAGGGAGGGAATTGAGTGGAAGTTACCTATATTGCTGTTTGCGGATGATACAGTTCTGATGAGTGATAATGAATGGGAGTTGCAGGGTCTGGTAAATGAGTTTGGAACAGAGTGCGAAAAACGGAATTTGAAGGTAAATGCGGGGAAGAGCAAGGTTATGGTCTTCGAAAGGGGTGAAGCTGAACGGTCAGGCTATGGAGATCGTCAACTTTTTTAAGTATCTGGGCAGTGTGTTGAGTAAAGATGGGACTATGGATGAAGAAGTGCGGGAGAGGGTACAACAGGGGAAGAGGGTTGTAGGAACGCTGAAAGCAGTAACAAGAAATAGGGTGGTCAGTATGGAAGTGAAGAAGTCCTTGCATGACAGTGTGGTAATCCCGACACTGACTTACGGAAGCGAAGCATGGACGTTGGTCGAGAGACTCAGACCAAGAGTGAGAGCAGTGGAAATGAATTACTTAAGAAGTGCGTGCGGAGTTACATGGAGGGATAGACAGACTAATGAGGAAGTAAGGAGGTGTGGTGTGGAGGTAGATGTGCTGGAAAGTGTGAAAAGGAACAACTTGAGATGGTTCGGCCATATGGAACGTATGAAAGGCGAGAGAATGACTAAGAGGGTGTACGAGAGCGAGGTGGAGGGACAGAGAGGGAGAGGTAGACCGAATGAGAGGTGGAAGGATGGAGTGAGGAAGTACATGAACGAAGGCGGTGCTGGTTGGGGGGAGGGGCGTCGACTGACTGGGGACAGAGGTGCATGGGGGCGGTTCGTTCGTGGCCACCCCTTCGGGGATCACGGCGTCAGCCAATAGATAGATAGTGAAGTTAGTGAAGATGTGAAGGTTAGCAACTGTTAGGTAAAGGTTAGCAACTGTTAGGTAAAGGTTAGCAATTGTTAAGTAAAAGTTAGCAACTGTTAGGTAAAGGTCAGTAGGGTGTCATAATCTAGCCTACTAGGTTAGGTTAGGTTATTAACCCTTGTCTAGCGGGGTGTTTTGAGCTCATTTGGGCATATTCAGGCCCTCCTGCATGATAAATCAAGCATCTGCATGAAAAAAACATTATTTAGCAAAAAAATAGGCACTAAATGCTTCAAAATGAGACCAGAACGAGCTACGTAGCACTCGTGGTTCTCTTGCAGTGGTGCCACGAACATGGAAGTTTAGCATATATCGGTATATTTTTCCCAGCTATGCTCACTACTGGCTACACTGCCGGCCTCTCGAGAACACAGGGAACATGAGTTAATGGGCGGCGGTAAGCCCTGGGAGTCGGCTGTCTGGCCCACTGCTCTCCCGGCCATTTGCACTCGATTTTAACCCTTTAAAAGCCTTAATAATGCTCCTAACTTGCTGCAAATTGGTGCACGACTTAAGTCGAGCGCCGCTCTTTTAAGGGTTAAAGTCAAGTTAGTCTAACAAAAATATTATAACGTGGGTTGTAGGGGGTTGGTGGAGGGAATCAGGGGAGGGGGGGGTTGAGACTTTAGAGAAGGCGTAGTACTGAAGAATTACCATAGGCTATAAAGAACCTAAAAAAACTTGTATCAGTCCTGAGTCCAGACCTAGCCTAGACTTCTTTCTAATGTTCTGCTATAGGGGAAACAAGTCACTCCGGCCCTAGTCACTCCGGCGGCCGGCCCATAGTTCGGGATGGATGTAGTGTCCGGGCGTACAGTCGTCATGTTTACATAGGTCGATCGTCGCAGTTAAGTTCGCGTCTATTTTGACGGCGATTGTTTTGGTTATTTGCCCCCTGCTGGCAATATATATGATGATGACAATATGTCATAGGGGGGTGAGGGGGGGCAAAGCCCTCCCTCAACATATTATTGTATTGAATGGCAATCAAAATAGATGGGAACATGATGGAAAACATCCGCCGCCGCTCCGCGTAGTGTAAACAAGGCGGGCGGTACGTACGCCCGAACTCTACATTCTTGCCCATAGTTCTTCTGGCCCTAGTCACTCCGACCCCGTTACCCTAGTCACTGCGGCCCATTGAAAATAAGATATAGAAATACAAATACAGTAATTAAGAGTGAAGCCCTTAGCCATCGTGGCCGTAGCCTACAGTGATCTACGGGTTTCTGTATAGGCCTATGATTACTTACTACAGTAAATCCATAATTACAAAACAATTACATAAACATTTGTTTGTGAAATACTCGACTGTATAGACATGACCATAACCGCGAGCGCACGAGTAATGTAAACAAATGCGATGATGCCAGCTACACTACCCTTACTGAATTGGCTTCTACAACATAAATATGATAGATGGCTATAAATAGATATAAATAAGAGTGAAGCAATTGGCAACATAAAGCAAAGTAAATTAATATAGAATAGGACGTATCGTCACTTTGTTTACATAACTCGTACGCTCGACAATACGCCCCTCACAACCCCGAATTTGCTTTGACAACATAAATACGATATAGATGGCTACAAATAAATAGAAATATGAGTGAAGCAATTGACAACATGAAGCAAAGTAGGCTATATTAAAATGGAATGAGAGGATAAATTAAAGTCAGGTCTATCTCATACTATTTTGTCTTTAACAGGTGACAATTCATTAACTTTTATTTGAATTTTATCGTATTGATCATTTTGGAATCACTGTCCCTATCTATTTATGTAGGCCTATCTATCTTTTCGTTTCATCAAAAAAGTGACAAAATTTCATTAACTTTAATTTCTTATATTGATCAATTTTGAATCACCCTGTCCCTTTCTATCTTGTCAGGACAAGAGACTGAAACTGCACGTATGTGTGGAGCACTCAGTGACAATGTTATGTATGTATGTAGCCTATGTCTATCTCATATCTTTAAAGAATATTTGGAAAATTTCACTATTAAATTAATGTCACTAATTTTCCCATGGATTTTTTTATTTTTCTCTATTAGTTTTGATCAATATACTGTATAGTGTTTGGAAATAATTACAAGCCTCGGAAAAAACGTTTTCCCCATTATACAACGATCGCAACACGCCGTGGGGAGGGCTATGATTTGAAGGCATTAGCCTAACCTAACAAATCCTAGTATTGTGGGGGGGGGGGGGGGGCTGCCACTCCCCCCCCCCCACCCCTGTGGTGGAGGGGTGATATATAGTGTAATAAGAGTGTGTAGTGACGGGACAGCGGTAGTGTTGTGAGTTGTTGAGTTTGTAAACAAACATGGCGGAGGGAATTTCGGGTATGACGGAGGCGGAAGAAAGGTTACAACGTTTTCGTGGGTTTAACCCCTTCAGACTCATATGACACAGAGGTTGCCAGATTAGCAATAAGAAATAGAGTTCTCTCACTCTTATAATTACCTCTCCAAAATTAGTTTTCTGCCCACAGCTAACTCAAAGACAACTGCAGAGTTTGAAGTAACTAAACTAAAGGTTTCTAAATACCCCTGATGGTAACAAAGGCTTTAAAGTATCCCTTATCGGCTCAAAATCGCGTCATATGTCGGAGAGGGTTAAGAGCACAGATAAGAAGTTAGAAGAGGTTATTATTGTTGTGAAGGATTTGGAAAAGTGGATGAGTGATACGGAGAAATGGAAGGGGGATATTGGTGAGAATGTTAAGGCAGTGTGTGTAATGTGTGGTGTAACAGGTGGGGAAGGGAATAGGCCTAGCGAAGGAAGTGAATGCAGGCTTATTTCGGCAGTTAATGATAAGCCTAGAGATGGTATTGAAAAGGGTAGATGAACTGGGAGCAGAGAATATGGCATTGAAGGAGCAGCTGAAGGAATACGAAGGACGTTTCACGGAAGTAAAGGAGTCAACTGCATGGACGATGGTAGGTAAACAAAAATTCAAGGATTTGGAGGATATTATGAAAGAGCAAAAGGAAGAAATGAATAAGAACAAAAAAGGTTTTGAGAGTGCAGTTGTAGGGGTCATGAAGAACAAGGAGAGTGTCGTGAGGGAGGCCATGGACAGGGATATGGGTGTAATCTTGTATGGAGATATAGAGACTCATATGAATGATAATGGAGTGAGAAAAGTGAGGGATATGGAGACAGTGAAAGAGGTCATGAAAGGTGTGGATGAGGACGGATATGGATGGGAAGGGCAGGTGGAGGAGGTCAGTAGGATAGGTAGATATAAAAGGGGAGAGATGAGACCTATAAGGGTACAGTTTAAAACTAGGGCAGTGGCAGAGACTGTGACAAATTTTAGTTGGAGGCTAAATATAAATGAAAAACTGAAACACATAAGACTAAAGAAGGATTTGAGTATAGAACAAAGGAAAACAATGAAGGAATTACAAGAAAAGGCTGATGAAAATAATGGAAAGTTGGGTGAGGAGGATAAGAGACATTTTTACTGGAGAGTGAGGGACGGAAAAGTGAGGAAGTGGTTTATAAGAGTAGAAGGGAGGGGGAGATCAGGGAGGGAAGAGAATGTGATGGGAGTTGTGACGGAGGAGGAGAACAGGGTGGAGGTGTCCCAGGGTGAGACAGGAGACAAAGTGGCAGACCCAGTACTGCTAACGGGGGAGTAGGGTACGGACTGGATGGTGTAATTGCTGAAGGAATGGTAGATGGATTAAGGATTATGTTTAGTAATGTGGATGTGTTTACCCAGGACAAGAAAAGAGAACTGATATGTAGGTTGCAGGATGAAGAGGAAAAACCTGATGTCATAGCCCTACAGGAAGTAAGACCAAAAAATGATAGAATTGAAAGGGAACTGGTGGAATATAGTTTGGAGGGTTTTGAGTTATATGAGAGAAATGCTATTAGAGCAGAGGTCGGAAGAGGACTGTTTATTTATGTAAGAAAAGAGCTCAAGGTTAATGAGGTGGATATGAGACAGCAGTATGTGAGTATTTGTGTATTGAAGTAAAATGTGCAAGAGGATCAATTCTAATTGCCTCTATATATAGAAGCCCAAATAATAGTAGGGGAGAGGATGATAACCTATTGAAAGCAATGGAGGAAATAGATAATAGAGAGAACAAATATAAAATTTTGATTGGAGATTTCAATTTGCCAAGGATCATCTGGGCAAATTGTACTACTCCAGCGGGACAGGGTAGCCTGGAAAATAAGTTTACAGTAGAGAGAAAGTGAGAGATTGTTTTTTAACGCAACATATTATAGAGATGACAAGATATAGAGATGGGACGCAGGGGAGTGTACTTTATTTGATTTTTAGCAATGAAGAGGATATAGTGGAACATGTTAATGTGGATAGCCCTATAGGTTGTAGTGACCATGCCTGTATAAGCTTTAGTTGTAACATTAAATCAGAGGGATAATAGAAGCAATAGAAAAATATACATGTATGATAGAGCAGATTATGAGCTGCTGAGACGGTGTTTGGACATTGACTGGGGGGAATACTTGAACGGTGAAGACGCTGAAGGAATGTGGAGGAAAATTAAGAGTCAAACTGGAGAATGCTGTATCCAAAAGTGTACCAGTAAGGGAATATAAGGATAAAACAAAATTGAGGAAAAGAACGAACCCAGAATTGCCAATGAAAAGAAAACTTTGGACATTGATTAGAAGAAAGAAACGATTGTGGGAAAGACTAAAATTGTTAACGGGGGGTCTAGTATAGAAGCTAAAGAAGTGGATCTGGAATGCAGACAAATAAACAATAAAATAAGGTGGGAGACAAGGAGGGGGGTGAAGGAGAGGGCGAGAGAGATTGCTAGAAATGTGAAGGATAATCCAAAAATATTCTGGAAGTACATTCAGGAAAAGTTAACAAGAAGAGTAGGGATCCCAGAGCTGGTAGGGGGGTTGGATGATGGGAGTACAGTGGAGCCCCCATCCTCGCTACACCGGTCTTCGTTGATTCAATTCTCGCACCACACACCAAATATTCCCCATTTCAATTCTCGCGCCAAAAGCCTCAATTCTCGCATCAAAATCCCAGCCGAAACCCGAAAAAATAGCAAAAATAACGAAAAACTCGACATAAAACTAGAAAACAAACAAAAACAATAATTTTGTTTTAACATAACGAAAGAATCTGCCAGTAGCTTGCCGTTTAGAGAAGAAATCCGAGTGAATCCGAGATCCGATCGTCAAATGCGCAAGATGCCGCCATCTTTGTATGACGTCATCACTAAGCAGACGCTTGCAGTTTAGCTAGTATCTGTGTTGACAAAACAACCGTTTGCAAGCCTTTTTGTGCCTGAACCCCTTATCTCTCGCGTTTATTATAACCTCTAGTACATCTAGTGATAGGGATGGTTGGCCTGGTGGTAGCAATGAAGGAATTTCATGCTCAAAACACAGCAAAGACCAGTCCATGTCGGACGAAAGCGATTGAATTGCCTAGCCTAGACGATGTTAGCCTAGGCTAGGCTAAATATGACAATGATTTATAATAAAATCTGTGTGGTAAGTAATCTTCTCATAATACGTATTTATACGTCTTTTCCTCATAATATGTATTTATTGGATGTATTTGGGGTGAAATGGGTACTTGAGGGGTGGCTGGACGAATTTAGAACCTAGGCATAGGCTAGGCCTAAAAAATTTCGCATGATAGAAACAATGCCCCAATCTACAGTATCTATGGTTAGGACTGTCATTTAGCCATGTCTACATTATTATTTACAATGCATAAGATTTAGGCCTAGGCTACTTGATGTAGCCTAGACAAAAAACATGTTTTCATAGCCTAACACTGGGAAAAAGTGCGGTAATTGTTTAGATATTGGGCCTTTTTTTTCTAGTTATTAAAAACTTATTCTATGGTGTATTATATGATACAGTATAATACATAAATTTTTTTAATTAGTGTACAATAAAACATGTTTTCATAGGCAAAAAATAGAAAAAGACGCAAATTTTGGCATGAGCACGGAACCAATTGAATTTTCCCCATAAGAACAGTGCCCCGATCTTGGCTGTTTCAATCCTAGCTCTATTTCTGCGGAACCGATTAGCAGCTAGGATGGGGGCTCCACTGTAGAGCGGAGACTGATAAGGAGAAAGCAGAGGTACTGGGGAAATACTTTGGGGGGGTACTAACAGTGGAGTCGGATGATGCAGTGCCTACTATTCCCATCAAACAGGCACCGGCACTAGAACTAATAGAGTTTTCCCATGCTAGAATAAGAAGGGCTATAGAAAAAATGAACAGAAGTAAGTCACCGGGACCGGATGGGATACACCCAAGAATCATAAAGGAAGGAGGTGAGATGTTAGTAGAGCCATTGAAAATGTTATTTGAGGTATCGTTTAATACAGGACAAATCCCGATGGACTGGAGAGAGGCGAACATAACAGCTATATTTAAGAAGGGAAAGAGAAATGACCCAGGGAATTATAGACCAGTCAGTTTGACAAGTGTTGTGTGTAAACTAATGGAAACAGTAATTAGAGAAGGAATAATGGAGCATATGAAGTCAAAACAACTTTTCAGTGGGAGACAGTTCGGATTCTTGCCGGGGAGGTCGACGGTACTACAGCTAATTAAGGTGGTAGATGATTGGATGCAAATTCTAGAAGATGGTGATGTAATAGACGTGGTATATTGCGATTTTATGAAGGCCTTCGAGAAGGTCCCACATAAAAGGTTAATAGAGAAAGTTAGAAGCTATAATATAGGGGAGAAATGTGTGAAATGGATAGAAGCCTTCCTGAAAGATCGGAGACAGAGGGTACTGGTGAATGGAATAGGCTCGGGGTGGAGGGAAATTACAAGTGGGGTACCTCAGGGATCTGTGTTGGGACCACTGCTGTTCGTTATATTTATCAACGACTTACCTGAAGCTATAACTAATGGAAGTGAGGTATACCTGTATGCGGATGACACTAAGCTGTATAGAAGAGTGAGGAGTAAGGAAGATGTGGATGGCATGAAGGGATGGTCTGAGCATTGGTTAATGCCTTTTCATCCAAAATAATGCAAGTACATGCGGATTGCGACAAGCAAGATAGACAAGGTAGGATACAGTATGTATGAAGCGATGGAGGAAGTGAATGCAGAAAAGGATATAGGAGTAGTGATAGACAATAAGTTAAATTTCTCAGAACATTTAGCGGAAAAGATAAACAAAGCCAATAGAATTGTAGGGCTGATAAGGAGGACATTTGAGTCACTTGACGAAGAAATCTTCAGGAATCTCTATACAGCGCTGGTTAGGCCGCACCTGGAATATGCGAACCAGGTGTGGGCTCCATATATGGTAAAAGATATAGAAGCAGTGGAGAAAGTGCAGAGGAGAGCTAGCAAGCTGGTACCAACGTTGAAGAACGCGGGCTATGAGCAGAGATTGAGGACACTGGGGCTTCCGACACTGGCATATAGGAGAAAGAGAGGGGATATGATAGAGACTTTTAAGATAGTGTCAGGAAAGTACGATGAGGATGTGTGTGAAGGTATCTTCTTGATGCGGGAGGGAACAAGAATGAGAGGACATTCTAAGAAAATTTACAAAGAAAGAAATAAGCTTGAGAAGGCAAAGAACTCATTTTGTGATAGAGTGGTAAATGAGTGGAACGCACTGCCCCAGTATGTAGTCGATTCCGAATCAATAAGGGAGTTTGAAAGTAATCTTGATAAAGCATGGGGAAGACAAGATTTGAAGTTTGATTATAAAACAAAAATACAGAATAGTAAAAATGTTGCGTCTGCTACCGCCGCCGCCAACACCGTGAACGACCGCAGCAGTGCAAGTACTGGTACTGAGCTGGATACACAGGCCTAGTTTGCTTTTTTCCAGAGGATCTACTGTAAGAAACTGTAAGAAATGGTGAACCTTCGTGAAGTTACCGCGAAACGGCAAATTTATCGGTGGACATAAACAAGTTCTGTTTTTCCGCAAATTGGTACCACCCTTATAACGTTGGTAATTTAACTCATATCTTTCCATAAACACCTACATATGATTCAGAAAGCCTTCAGCTTTGCATACATTTGCATATTTTGTATAAATGCCACATAATAATACGTAATTCGAATACTTACCAACAGGTCGCTGTAGAGCCATCAGAATCGTCTCGATATACTGTACTCCTATTTTCGCCATTTTAAGCAGTTCCTCGTAGTCATATCCGACTCATATAAGACGTTCAGTTATTCACAATTGTAAATCATGTGTGGAAATGCTGATACTGATGCTAAATTCTGCATGGAGTGAGAAAAGTGAGAGATATGGAGAAAGTGAAGGAGGTCATGAAAGCTGTTGATGTAGATAGATGTGGATGGGATGGGCAGGTGGAGTAAGTCAGTAGGATAGGTAGATATAGAAGGGGGGAGATGAGACCTATAAGGGTACAGTTTAAAACCAGGGCAGTGGTAGAGACTGTGACAAATTTTAGTTGGAGACTAAACACAAGTGAAGAACTGAAACATATAAGATTAAAGAAGTATTTGAGCATAGAACAAAGAAAAAAATAAAGGAACTACAGGAAAAGGCTGATGAGGAAAATGGAAAGTTGGGTGAGGAGGATAAGAAGAAGTTTTTCTGGAGAGTGAGGGACGGGAAATTGAGGAAGTAGTTTATAAGAATGGAAGGGAAGAGAATGTGACAGAAGTTGTGGCAGAGGTGGAGAGCAGGGTGGAAGTGTCTCGGGGAGAGGCAGAAGAAGCTGCAGACCCAGTAGTGTGAGGGGGGGAGTAGGGCACGGACAGGAGGAGCGGGATGATGTAGCTGCTGAAGGAATGGTAGAAAGATTAAGGATTATGTTTACTAATGTGGATGTGTTTACCCAGGACAAGAAAAGAGAACTGATATGTAGGTTGCAGGATGAAGAGGAAAAACCTGATGTCATAGCCTTACAAGAAGTAAGACCAAAAAATGCTAGAATTGAAAGGGAACTGGTGGAGTATAGTTTGGAGGGTTTTGAGTTGTACGAGAGGAATGCTATTAGAGCAGAGGTTGGAAGAGGACTGTTTATTTATGTAAGAAAAGAGCTCAAGGTAAATGAGGTGGATATGAGACAGCAGTATTGGGAGTATTTGTGTATTGAAGTAAAATGTACAAGAGGGTCAATTCTAATTGCCTCTATATATAGAAGCCCAAATAATAGTAGGGAAGAGGATGATAACCTACTGAAAGCAATGGAGGAAATAGATAATAGAGAGAACAAATATAAGATTTTGATTGGTGATTTCAATTTGCCAAGGATCAACTGGGCAAATTGTACTACTCCAGCGGGACAGTGTAGCCTTGAAAACAAGTTTATAGAGAAAGTAAGAGATTATTTTTTAATGCAACATATTACAGAGATGACAAGATATAGAGATGGGAAGCAGGGGAGTGTACAGTACTTGATTTAATTTTTAGCAATGAGGAGGATATAGTGGAACATGTCAATGTGGATAGCCCTATAGGTCGTAGTGACCATGCCTGTATAAGTTTTAGTTGCAATATTAAAACAGAGAGGGATGATAGAAGCAATACAAAAATATACATGTATGATAGAGCAGATTATGAGCTGCTGAGAAGGTGTCTGGACATTAACTGGGGGGAATACTTGAACGGTGAAGACGCTGAAGGAATGTGGAGGAAGTTTAGAGTAAAACTGGAGGATGTTACATCCAAATGTGTACCAGTAAGGGAATATAAGGATAAAACAAAATTGAGGAAAAGAACGAACCCAGAATTACCAATGAAAAGAAAGCTGTGGACTTTGATAAGAAGAAAGAAACGATTGTGGGATAGATTAAAAGTGTTAAAAAAGAACAGGGGGTCTAGTATAGAAGCTAAAGTAGTGGATTTGGAATGTAGACAGATAAACAATAAAATAAGGTGGGAGACAAGGAAAGGAAAGGAAAGGGAGAGATGTTGTTGATGATGCTTTTATTTTATACTAGCCCACTGGGCCTAGGCCCTCTCAAGGCTAGTGGTGGAGGAGGTGGTACAGAGTTTAAAGTCACGTATATTTCAGCAGTTATATGTCATTGTATAAATTTATCGCTCTCAGGAAGTGACGAATAGGGGTGAAATTGAAAGAGTCTGAGTCAGAGAGGATGCCATGTAATGAGGTGTTCAGCAAGAATCTCCGTCTTTCAGATGCATAGACGGGACAAATACAAAGAAAGTGAAAAACAGTCAATGATGTATGGCAATGTTGGCATTCAGGTGGTGGACCACGAGGGGTGGACATCAGGTAACCATGTGTGAGGCGCGTGTGGCCTAAACGTAATCTAGTTAATAGGGTTTGGTCTGCACGTGAACCATTAATTGAAGAGGGCCACAAGTGTATGTCATCCTTAATGGAGCGAAGGTGGCCAGTTAATGGTTGCGCTCTCCACTCAACTCGCCAAGCGTCATAAACATGGCGACGGAGGACAGGGAGCATATCCTCCGAACGCAGCAAAGTAGTAGAGGGTGTACCATGACACGCTTGCTTAGCGAGGAAGTCTGCACGCTCATTCCCGGGAATTCCTACATGCACGGGGATCCAGCACAGTGTGATGGAACGATTAGCGCACTGTAATTTGTGTATTGTGTGGATGATAGTCTTGACCAATGGGTCCTTGGGGGCAAATACACATAAGGCTTGCAGTGCACTCTTTGAGTCACTACAGATAACGACCCGTGGAGAGTTCCTCGACAATGAAGAGATGGTGCTTAAAGCACCTTGAATAGCCCATAATTCAGCAGTGAAAACCGTGGAGTGATGGTGTAAGGTACTTTGAGACAAGCCATGGTCTGAGACTGCAGCGCAACCCACGGCATCCGCAGTTTTCGAGCCATCGGTGTAAATGAAAACAGCCGGGATGTGATCATCAAGATGTTGTAAAGCGAGATGTCGACGTTGAGATGGGGCTTGGGCATCAAGTTGATCTGCTAAGTGAAAGCAAACTGTAGGGTGTTTTAGGGTCCACGGAGTGATGTGACTAGGAGGGGGAGTTATGGGAGGAACGGTGATATTGTAAGTGGAGAGCAATTGGCGAGACAATAGTGGGAATGGCACTGGAATGGTTGAACGATAGTTATCTGTGGAATGGAATAGTTCTAGTAGAGTTGGGTCATAACGGAGGCGAACAGCTGTACGCATGAGGACTAATCGACGGTGATAGGCTAGAGGTAAGGTCCCAGCCTCGCATAGGATATTGGAGACACGAGAGGAACGGAATGCCCCTGAGCTAATGCGGATGCCCAAATGGTGTACGCTGTCGAGGGTTCCTAATGTGGAAGCAGAGGCCGTGCCATAGACAGGGCTACCATAATCTAGGGCTGAGAGGATGGTAGCTCTGTAGAACAGTAAAAGCGTAGCGCGATCTGCGCCCCAATGGACTCGTGCGACTGTTTTCAGAACATTCATTCTCTGGAGGCAACGTGCCTTTAAGCAGGCAATGTGACTCTTCCAATTGAGGTGAGTATCAAAGATTAAACCAAGGAACCTGGTATGTGGAAGGATCTGAATATTAGAATGACCCATGGTGAGAGTAATGGACTGGTTACGTAAATGTCGAACATTTCTATAGAATACAACGGCGTTAGTCTTTTCAGCAGAAAATTGAAAACCAGCAGTGGATGCCCAAGAGTGGATGGATTTTAGAGCAATGTTGAGACGCCGTTGTATGTGAGTCAGACTGGGAGAAGTATAATATATTGCGAAGTCGTCCACATACAAGCTATACGATATTTCAGGTGGGAGGCTGCGTATGACACTATTGATCGCCATAATAAAGAGTAAGCTGCTAAGGGCACAGCCTTGTGGTATTCCATTAATTTGTGACATAATGTCCGATAGGAGACCATTATTTTTGACCTGGAATGTACGGTTAGAGAGAAAATTTTTGTAAAAAGCAGGGAAGAGGACCCCGCATGCCAGAATCGTGTAAATTTTTTAAAATCCTGTGTCTCCATGTTGTGTCATAAGCCTTAGCAATGTCAAAAAATATTGCCACTGTGGGTTGGTTCTTGGAGAACCCATCACGTATTTGGTGTTCAAGGCGAATAAGTGAGTGCAGTGTAGAACGGCCAGGGCGGGAACCATTCTGATATGGGGATATGAGGGCATGTGACTCAGCGTAATGTAAAAGTCGAGGATTGATCATTTTTTCCATTAATTTGCAGAGGCATGAGGTAAGCACAATCGGTCTGTAATTTGTGGGAAAACTATGATCTTTTCCAGGCTTCGGTACGGGTATAGTGTAAGCATGCCGCCAAGACGGTGGGAAGTAGTTACTTATCCAAAACTGATTGTACAGTTGTAAAAGATGTTGTAGCGCACGTGGATGGAGGTGACGGATGAGAGCGTACGAGAATCCATCCGGGCCAGGAGTAGTGTCTGTACACAGGTCGAGCGCGTGTCGCAATTCCGGAATTGAAAAAGGGGTGTTATATTCATGTGTTTTCCCGCTATGAAAAGATAGCGGGCGAGATTCCTCCATACATTTATAACGAAGAAATTGACGAGGCAATGACTGGTCTGAGCTGACGTGACAGAAATGTTTGGCATGTATGGCAGCGATGTCAAGGGGGTCATGTGTAAGCGAGTCCGAGGCAGGGTCTTTGAGTGGAGAGAGTGGAGGCCGTACAGTGCGTCCGTTGATACTGCGAAACTTTTTCCATAAAGTAGAGAGAGGGGTGCGGGAATTGAAGGACGAGATATATGATCGCCATGAAAGTATCTTGTTGTCAAGGATACTGCGTTTGACAACTGCACAGATCTTGTTATAGAACGTTTTAAGGGCAATTTTTTCAATAGTGATGGTTATAAGGTCAAAGTAACGATTAGTGGAAAAAAGTCGGGGGGAAACAGTCTTTAAACGCCGCTGCTTAACACTCAGACGCTTAAGAAGGCGTTCCACACGATGCTTGAATTTTATCATTTGGGCTAGAGTGGGCGTCCACCAAGGGACCTGGCGAGGGTGCGTCAGCGAGGAGGTAAGCGGGATATGAGTGCGAACAATGGAGTCCAGGAAGGACGAAAAATAATCAAAATTGTGTGCAGGGGAGGAGGTAGGGGAGAAGTCCGAAACGTCTGCAGAGGAGTGCGTATAAGACGTCCAATCGGCTTTAGAGAGATTATAACTCGATATTTGAGGGGAGGATGCAGGGCACAAATACTTAAGGAGTATAGGGTAGTGGTCGCTGGAGAAGCGATCCTGTAAAACTGACCAGTCAAATAGGGGAGCTGCGTCATCCGAGGCAAAGGAAAGATCAACAGCGGAAAATGTACAGTGGGTAGCAGATCTGTAGGTGGGGGTGTCAAAGTTGAGACAACAAAGAGTAGAATGAAGGAGATATTTTTCAATATTATTGCCTGGGATGTCTGTGTTTGGGTTGCCCCAAAGGGGAGAGTGTGCGTTAAAGTCGCCCAGAATAAGGTATGGTGGGGTCAGTTGTTGTACTATTTGATGAAGGTCTGAAGTATTGTAATGACAGGAGGGTTGATTGTAGGAAGAGCAAACAGTCAAGGAAGGAAGGTTTGGTAATGAAATGGAGACGGCAGTTGTTTGAAAAGGGTTGGGGTCAAGGGTGACAGGAACAAATACGCACTTATAGTGCACAAGGATGGCTGTTCGGAGATGTGAAGGGGTTATAGGGGAGCTAGCAGCAACAGTATAATGCCTGGGGGGGGACAACAAAATTGCCTACATGTTGGAGGCAAATGCATAATGGTGAATATAATTTAAGTAATCGTTGTAATTCTCCCATACGGAGGCGAGTTTGGTATCCGTTTATATTCCATTGCAAAATGTTATATGCCATCAAGAATAGGATTGTCAGAGTCAACGACAATAGTGGTCTCTTGAAGAGAGTCTGGTAAAGGTTGTGAGTGTGGAGAGGGTTGTGTGGATGGAGGTGAAGGGGTAGATGTAAGGTCTGTAAATTTTTCAGAAATAGCTGTGAATTGTGTGACTAGTTTAGGAACAAGGGTGGGGCAGTGGAGGAGTTTTTGGCGCAGAGTGTTCATAAATAGATAAGCGGAGGTAACATCTCCATCAGGGTTAGGGGGAAGTGTACGTGTGGTGACAAATTCCTGCGTCCGAGCAAGGAGGCAGGGATCCGTAGCACAGATATGGGGTGTGATGTAATTACGGAAACAAATTGGACATCCACATTTGTCAGGTGGGATATTGGTGTGACATATCAATACAGGAGATTGTGAGGGGCTCGGGGTATGATGAGTCTTTATCGAAGGGTCGTCAGATGATGGTGTCGTAGGGTTAGCAGGAGTTTGTGGGGGAATGTCCCTAGGTTTGGGAGCATCGGGATCTGGGCAGTGGGGAGCGGCTAACGGAACATGTCGCTCAAGGTTACAGGGAGGATCAGGCGTGGTGAGGGTGGTACGCACATTGACAGGAGGTTGGTGAACATCAAATCGGGATTGTGATAGCTCTATATTAGTCAAGTCAGAATCCAACAGGTTATTGTCCTTCAGGAATCTCTGCATCAAGTCCTTGGGCGTAGGATCAGATTCACAAATATGGGTGACACAATAACAAGGAGTCGGGTGAATTTGAGCATCTTCCGCTGGAGCTCGCTTGGAAAGAAATTTGTGAAGATGTTCGGTGAGTACTGTACGGGTAGAAGTCTTGTGCTGAAGGAGAAAGAATCGGCCGCAGTTATGGCAGCCACAGTCCGGATCGTGGGTAGGCATAACCCACTTCTGTGTGGTGGAACCGAGTTTCGAGGTCCGGGATAATGACCGGATAGGACTTGCAACCTTACGCTTTTTCCGAGGCTGCGACTGGGTGGAGTGAGATTGGGGAGAAGTCTCTATATCTGGTACTGTGTTACATTCCATGAGGTTCTCTCCGGCAGTCATGTTCCAAAACTCGGTATCATCGGTCAAGTTAGTAAATCCCTCGAACCTGTTAGAGGTGGATAGGTCCGGGGAGTTAAGGTGAACTAAACGGAAGGTATCATTGGTGGGGTAATGTTGTGGGCTAATAGGTGGTGCCGGAGGCTGCTCTGGACGCTGGTGGTCAGAGGAGTCAGCTGGTGTAGTTGATTCATACCGTCGATATGGAGGAGATTTACCTTCCTGCCTTAATTGTGCTGCAGCAGACCGGAAGGGGAGTCCTTTTGTGGCCTGTAAATGTAATACATCACGATGAAACGCAAAGTGCGGGCATGTTCTGTCATTGGCTTTGTGGGACCCGTCACAATTTGCACAACGGGGCGCGCTGGCTTGACAAGTGTTGAGAGCATGTTGTTCTGAGCCGCAATTTAAGCAACGAGCATTGAGAGCCCGACACCGTGGGGTTGAATGCCCAAGCTTCCAGCAATTTGTGCATTGTCTCGGCTTGTTAACATACCTTCGTACCTGCAGTTGGCGACCTGCAAGACGGACATGCATAGGGAGGTCATGGCGCTTAAAATAGATTTTGACAATGCGTAGTGGGGGCCGATTTCCACGCTGAGGAGCAGTATAAGTGTCAACTTTAACAACAGTGGGGTCAGTTCTTTGCAATAATTTTAAGATACGATTGGTTGAGTCTGTAAAGCTCT
Source organism: Paralithodes platypus (assembly GCA_032716605.1). Taxonomy (NCBI): domain Eukaryota; kingdom Metazoa; phylum Arthropoda; class Malacostraca; order Decapoda; family Lithodidae; genus Paralithodes; species Paralithodes platypus. Next base: position 35,245,620 of record CM064499.1, read on the forward strand.
GATCTGCAAATTCGAAGTCGGAAGGGAGCACAACCGTGCCAGTACACTGATTCAGGAATTCATCTGGTTTACCTGTGTATCTGTCGTTGGGGGTGTCGAGGTAGGCTTGTAAGGCTTCTGATTGCTCCTGTGTTTTCACCTCAATCATGCGCTTGGCCGATCCAACAGCATGCATGGTGAAGTCACCAATATCTTGTGCGAGAGTATCGTATAGACTGAAATCATCCATAGGTTCACCAGAGACCGTGAAAAACCGTGACCAATCAGGGGGACTGAACATAGCGTTATAAGTGTCCTTCGAAGCAGGGGTATACGTGTTACGTTTACGCCTTTGTCGGTTATGCGAAGGTACGAACGGTTGAAGCGTGTGAATGGCAGAGGAAATACCGGCAAGGTCTTTTCCTGTACCTGCATCAATGGCTCGTTGAGATCGTGGAGGTACAGAAGCAGGTTCAATTGAGGTAGTAGATCCTGCATCCGGAGGGAAGATGGTAACAGATGGAGTCACAGACGGGTCAGGGATGCAAGAAGCATCCGTAGGGGTGTCAGCTGAGGGCATGCGAGGTTCTTCATTAAGGTTGTCAACGGAATGAAGAGGTAGGCTAAGGCTAGAATCATAATCTGGTAATTTAGAAGTTAAAGTCGAGACTGTGGGGTTGTCGTCACTATTATTGATCACAGAGGCAGTACTGTGCATAGAAATTGATGCCGGGGAGATCACCTGATGGATCTCAATACCCGACGATGGAGAATTCGTCACAGTATCCTTAGGAGGTTTGCCAAGGTCTGTGGGTGCCATGCCTGAGTGGGGAACTCCGGCACTGTTGGCAGCAGGGGAAGGGTCCTTGAGGCAGTCCAATTTCTCGCAGGGGTCGGCGTCGGAGGGGGCAATTTTAGATTCCATAGGACGAATATTTCTAAATTCATCTGAGTCAGATTCCAAACCCACCATGGAGCCACAATTAGAGGACGGGACGACCGCCCTAGGAATTCTTGCAGATATACACCCCGATTAATGCACCTTAAGGGCCGTCGATCCGTCGATCGCCGACCCAGCACAAGGGTTAGGGTTTGGCATAAAAGTTTCCCCTCGCTCTAACACGTCGGGTACCACAGTTCGACGGGTGTAGGGATTGCCGACCCACAACACCCTCCAACGAAACCAAAGAGTGAGTACGGTCGTTTACCTCATGACAGTCACGGTGCTCCCAAAGGAGGGGGCAGCGGGAAGAAGGGAAAAACGGAAAACAGAAAGGATGAGAAATGATAGGGCCCACTACAATTAGTTGGGGGCGGCAGGAAGGGCGGGCATGCGGGCATGCACTCCCCTCCTGCCGCCTCCGTCAGCCCCCGCACGTGTTCAAAAGTGAAACCAACGAAGCAGGCAGAGCGGGGGGAAAAGGGAGAGAGATTGCAAGAAACGTGAAGGATAATCCAAAAATATTCTGGAAGTACATTCAGGAAAAGTTAACGAGAAGAGTAGGGATCCCGGAGCTGATAGGGGGGTTGGATGAGGGAGTAGAGCGGAGACGGATAAGGAGAAAGCAGAGGTGCTGGGGAAATACTTTGGGGGGGTACTAACAGTAGAGTCGGATGATGCAGTGCCAAATATTCCCATCAAACAGGCACCTGCACTAGAACTAATAGAGTTTTCCCATGCTAGAATAAGAAGGGCTATAGAAAAAATGAACAGAAGTAAGTCCCCGGGACCGGATGGGATACACCCAAGAATCATAAAGGAAGGAGGTGAGATGTTAGTAGAGCCATTGAAAATGTTATTTGAGGTATCGTTTAACCCCTTATTGGCGGCGCTCGACTTAAGTCGTGCACCAATTTGCAGCAAGTTAGGAGCATTATTAAGGCTTTTAAAGGGTTAAAATCGAGTGCAAATGGCCGGGAGCGCAGCGGGCCAGACAGCCGACTCCCAGGGCTTACCGCCGCCCATTAACTCATGTTCCCTGTGTTCTCGAGAGGCCGGCAGTGTAGCCAGTAGTGAGCATAGCTGGGAAAATATACCGCTATACGCTAAACTCCCATGTTCGTGGCACCACTGCAAGAGAACCACGAGTGCTACGTAGCTCGTTCTGGTCTCATTATGAAGCTTTTAGCACCTAGTTTTTAGCTGAATACATTTCTTTTCATGCAGATACTTGATTGATCATTCAGGAGGGCCTGAATATGCCCAAATGAGCCCAAAACACCCCGCTAGACAAGGGTTAATACAGGACAAATCCCGATGGACTGGAGAGAGGCGAACATAACAGCTATATTTAAGCAGGGAAAGAGAAATGACCCAGGAAATTATAGACCAGTCAGTTTGACAAGTGTTGTGTGTAAACTAAGGAAACGGTAATTAGAGAAGGAATAATGGAGCATATGAAATCAAACCAACCTTTCAGTGGGAGACAGTTCGGATTCTTGCCGGGGAGGTCAACGGTACTACAGCTAATTAAGGTGGTAGATGATTGGATGCAAATTCAAGAGGATGGTGATGTAATAAGACGTGGTATATTGTGATTTTATGAAGGCCTTCGATAAGGTCCCACATAAAAGGTTAATAGAGAAAGTTAGAAGCTATAATATAGAGGAGAAATGTGTGAAATGGATAGAAGCCTTCCTGAAAGATCGGAGACAGAGGGTGCTGGTGAATGGAATAGGCTCGGGGTGGAGGGAAATTACAAGTGGGGTTCCTCAGGGATCTGTGTTGGGACCACTACTGTTTGTTATATTTATCAACGACTTACCTGAAGTTATAACTAATGGAAGTGAGGTATACCTGTATGCAGATGACACTAAGCTGTATAGAAGAGTGAGGAGTAAGGAAGATGTGGATGGCATGAAGGGATGGTCTGAGCATTGGTTAATGCCTTTTCATCCAAAAAAATGCAAGTACATGCGGATTGGGACAAGCAAGATAGACTAGGTAGGATACAGTATGTATGAAGCGATGGAGGAAGTGAATACAGAAAAGGATATAGGAGTAGTGATAGACAATAAGTGAAATTTCTCAGAACATTTAGCGGAAAAGATAAACAAAGCCAATAGAATTGTAGGGCTGATAAGGAGGACATTTGTGTCACTTGACGAAGAAATCTTCAGGAATCTCTATACAGCGCTGGTTAGGCCACACCTGGAATATGCAAACCAGGTGTGGGCTCCATATATGGTAAAGGATATAGAAGCAGTGGAGAAAGTGCAGAGGAGAGCTAGCAAGCTAGTACCAACATTGAAGAACGCGGGCTATGAGCAGAGGTTGAGGACACTTGGGCTTCCGACACTGGCATATAGGAGAAAGAGAGGGGATATGATAGAGACTTTTAAGATAGTGTCAGGAAAGTATGATGAGGATGTGTGTGAAGGTATCTTTTTGATGCGGGAGGGAACAAAAACGAGAGGACACTCAAAGAAAATTTATAAAGAAAGAAATAGGCTTGAGAAGGCAAAGAACTCATTTTGTGATAAGAGTGGTAAATGAGTGGAACGCATTGCCCCAGTATGTAGTCGATTCCGAATCAATAAGGGAGTTTGAAAGTAATCTTGATAAAGCATGGGGAAGACAAGATTTGAAGTTTGATTATAAAGCAAAAATACAGAATAGTAAACATTTTGTGTCTGCTACCGCCGCCGCCAACACCGTGAACGACCGCAGCAGTACTGGTACTGAGCTGGATACACAGGCCTAGTTTGCCTTTTTCCAGAGGATCTACTGTAAGAAATTGTAAGAATATTAGCCTGAAATATGACGGAGACCGAAAGACCGCCATTTCTTGACCACTGACTGAGGGAGACTGGTGGTCGGAATCCTGGATGAACAGTTACTGTACACCCACTTACAGGCCTCTATTCTTCGATTTTATACGAAAACTAATAGCTTAAATGGTCAATCTACATAAGAGCATGTCATTAAATAAATATAACACATAGGCTAGGCCTAGTAAAAAAAAAAAAAAAAATTTTGTCGATAATACGAAGTCCGAAGTCGAAAGAAAAGTCGATGAAGTCTACGGTGTTTACTCTGCAATCTTCAGCTTTGATTATACAGTACAGTACGTTGATAACAGGAAAGTACCGTATTGACAACCTTGTTACAAAAATTATAGGGCCTATTTTAGTAGCTGCAGTAGCATACTTTTATATTAGGTTTTTCCGAGGGTTAAGGGGAGGTGTTTAGTTTGTTCCCTAGACCTCCATCAAGTTTAAAATTACACCCCCTTGAGTCCCTTTCAAGATAAATTTGTACATATTTCGGTAGAAAAATGTCCCCAAAGGCCGGTTCCTCTTAAATTACAGGCTCGCTATCACTCGCCAGGATAAAATCGACACCTGAATTGCACGAAAGGTCTTAATATGGGGTGAAAGTTCTTAAAATCGCTAAACTAATGGGGCAAGTTTTATAATATCAAAAGCAATGGGGCTAAACATGAGGGAGAAAGGGGTCAAGAAAAAAATCCCTCAAGTGGAGATCTCCCCAACATATTTTCATATAAACCTCGGGAGACAAGTGAAAATGGCGAATATACGAATCGGTGCCGTCTATAGGAAAGTATTGACAACCATGTTAGGAAAGAAAACATTTTAGTAGCCTACCATAGGCTATATTTTTATTAGGTTTTGCGGAGGGTTAAAACACATTTTCATATGATGATTAACCCTTTCTCTGTGGGGTGTAATGGGCTATTTAGGGCATATTCAGGCACTCCTGAATGATGAATCAAGTATCTGCATTAAATGAACTATATTCTGCCGAAAACTAGGCGAAAACAGCTTCAAAATGAGACCAGAACGGGCCTCGTAGGTGGCCTGGTTCACCCGCAGGTGCCATAGAAACGCGGGAAACCCGCTATTTATTAGCACTCGCTCGCTCGGCAACACTGTTGTGAGAGGCAGTGAGAGACCCGCGCGAGACACAGTCTACCTCAGTGGGCCGCTGGCTGATCTGAGGGTCGGAGGTGGGCCCCTCACGCTCCCGCCCACTGACACTCAATTTTTACAGTTTTTACAGGCTTTTAAAGCCTGGAAATTGCTGCAAATTGCCAGGACGTTCCAGAACGTCACCCGCAGGGAAAGGGTTGTTGTTGTTGTTGTTGTTGTTCCCCAAGCTGCCTGGCCGAACAGCCCCAAGGCCCCGAGCAATTCCAAGGCCATAACCGAGCGCACCCACAGAACCCTCCCTGCCGACCACAATAAAGCCTGGGTGACCGAAGCCACTCCATGGCGGGGATTTGAGGAGGGTGCGGAAACGCCCGGGAAACCAAAGCCCCACCCAGGGCCCTGTGCCCCTCAGCAATTATGAAGAGAAAGTTGATGGGCAACGGAAAAATGTGACGCTTTGGCTTCCAATGTTGGTAGATTGGGAGTGTGCATACGGGAATAAACGTTCGTACTGTACAACGGTGGGTGAAGAAGGTACGAGCAGCTGGCCCGGGCACCACGCCTGGAGCATACGTATGGCAACATTTGACAGCAGCAGGGGATTATTTTGCTTTATATGTGTAGCATTAAGGGTTGGATTAGCTTCCAGCTGCCTCTTGATAATATGCAGGGTCCGGGGCCCAAGCAATGGTTTTTTTCCTGGCCTCTTCTTGTGTGTCGGCGTGGTGCCCGGGCCAGCTGCTCGTACCTTCTTCACCCACCGTTGTACAGTACGAACGTTTATTCCCGTATGCACACTGATTTCTTTGGTTGTTTTATGTTCAATGTGAAGGGCCTTTATAACCTCAATCTGGGATGTGGTTAAATGAGGTTTGGAAGGCATAACACTGGCGGGAGGGTGGGTATAGTACCTCCGGTATGGGCAAGATGGCTGAAAAACTCGGCCCTATTACCGACGTACTGTACATCCAGTCGTCACCACGGTCGCCTCTCAACTGATGTGCTAATGCTCCTCAAGGAGATGCCTGTACCTGGCAGAGTTGCCAGACGTACGATTCGCCACACTCTCGCAATTTTTATGCCTCGAAACATCTGTTACCAGAAATCCCGTGCTTCAAGTGTCGCCGACACTTTCAACCGCGAGTACTGTAGATTCCATATTTGTCTTCATATAGCCTATTGCAAAATAAGGTAAATATGTAGGAGACGCAACAATACAGGTAACAAATTTCTAATGGTAGTTTTGGGTTCGTATCATCATATGCTTCATTGCTAGCCTATATAATTTTTATCCCCGGAAAAAAAAAAAAAAAAAAAAAATCTTGGGATTTTTTTTTCATTAACCTAACCAAACCTAACCTAAATGTATTTGGGGGCTGTTAGGTTAGGTTAGGTTTTTTGGTTAGGTTAACCCTCCAGACCCGGCACCCTTAGCTCGCGACTGTACTGTGTGTTTTTACGATTATTGGGCTATGTTCACTCACCTGTAACTCAATAAATAGGGCATGTATTGTTATGAATAAAAAAATAAAATGTTGCACAAACCTTCCTCTGCAGAATGCCGTTGAGTAGAGGTCTCTAGCCCCAGTGGTTGCATAATGGCGAGCGCGGGAAGTAGAGTGATTTTCGGCGGAAAATTCTTCCCGCGTTCGGATGCGTCGCCCCGGCCCCGGCTACCACGCACCTAGCCGCTCGTCGCGCCAGAGTGTTTACCTCCCATAGACGATTTTAGTGTTTGATATTGACAATGTGATGCTTATTTGATATTTTTATAGTTATTTTGAGGCCAATTATATAAAGTACAGTACAGTATGTGTATTAGGGCATCACTATCACTAATATTGCTCATTTTCACTCGATACCGTACGCTTTATTAGTAATTGAGGTAGGTTATTGTTATATTAGGCACTGATTATTCGTTATCACAGGTGTTTATTATACTTTGGCCATCAAATATTGTCTTGTGTCACTTTCACTTTGGTAAATATGCTTTAGAGAGTGTCACTGTCACTGATAATGCTAATTTTCACTCAATACCGTACGCTTTATTAGTAATTGAGGTATGTTATTGTTATATTAGGCACTGATTATTCGTTATCACAGGTGTTTATTATACTTTGGCCATCAAATATTATGTCTTGTGTCACTTTCACTTAGTTATATGCTTTGTAAATGTTTTATATACAATTTATGGTGTCTTTTTTCACTGATTTATATAAGTTGAGGGAGTGGTGGGAGGGTGGGGGGTACCATCAGAGGTGAATGGGAATGGTAGTGCACTTGTGGACGTATGTGTGGGGAGGAGGCTGTGGATAGCCAACACCTTCTTCCGACACAGAATGATCCACAGGTACACGTGGAAACGGATGTTGACGATGAAGAATAAGACAGTGGTGGAACGAAAGTCATTGATTGATTATGTATGTGTGGATGAACGAATGAAGAAATCTGTGATGGATGCTAGGGTGTATAGGGGTATTGGAGGGGGTCTGTCTGATCATTATGTAGTGGTAGCTAAGGTTAGGATACAAAAGAAGTGGGTGAGAGCGGGAGGGAGGCGAGAGGAGGGTGGAATGGTGAGGAGGGTGGAGAGGTTGCAGGAGGAGGAAGTCAGGGAGGAGTACAGGAGAGCAGTGGAAAGACGACTAGGTGGGTTCGACCTGGAAGTTATGGAGGAAGTGGAGGAGATGAGCAAGGTGTTTAAGGATGAGATCTGTGCAGCATGTGAGGAGGTGTGTGGAGTGAGGAGAAGAGGGAGGGGAGTGAAAGGTACAGCATGGTGGACAGAAGAGGTAAGAATAGCTGTGGAAGAAAAGAAGAAAGCATATAGAGAGTGGTTGGGTAGAGGGAATGAAGATTCCGAGAGACAGAAACGAGCGAGGTACGTGGAGAGTAAGAGGGTGGTGAAGAGTAGTGAAGGAAAGTAAGAGAAGAGTAGATGAGGAATTTGGAAGGAATCTGAGTGTAAAATGGAGGGAGAGTAAGAAACTGTTCTGGAAAGAAGTCAAGAAAGTTAGGGAAGGTAGCAAGGGAAACAGTAAGGGTGTGAAAGATAAGAATGGGAGAATGCTAGCCGAGAAGCAAGAGAGAGTCGAAAGATGGAGGGAGTACTTCAGTGAGTTGCTAAATGAAAGGAATGAAGAGCCAGCAAACATAGCTGGATATGGTATGGGAGGGAGAAGAAGAGAAGTAGTGGAGGAGGAGGGGGGATCAGGTCAGAAGTGTGGGAAGCCATGAAAAGAGTGAAGTTGGGGAAAGCACCAGGAACAGATGGAGTGTGTGGGGAAATGTTGAGGTATGGTGGTGAGATAGTGATAGAATGGGTATGGAAAATGTGCAAACTAGCATGGGAGAAGGGGAGTGCACCCGATGACTGGAAGACTGGCATAATAGTCCCCCTATATAAGGGCAAAGGGGAAAGAGGAGTGTGTGGTAACCACCGAGGAATATGTCTTCTAAGCGTAGTAGGGAAGGTATACAGTAGGGTAGTGATTGAGAGAGTGAGAGTGAGAACGGAGAAATGGATAGGCGACGAGCAGGGAGGTTTTAGGAAGGGAAGAGGATGTGTAGATCAGATTTTTACCCTGAATTGTGTTGTGGAGAAGTATCTGGAGAAGAAACAAAAGGTGTATGTTGCCTTTATGGACTTGGAGAAGGCCTATGACAGAGTGGATAGAGAAGGTTTGTGGAAAGTACTTAGAATATACGGAGTAGAGGGCAAGTTGCTGAAAGCAGTGAAGAGCATGTATGAGGGTGCAAAGGCGGCAGTACGTGTGGAGAGTGAGCAGAGCGAGTTCTTTGACCTGAATGTTGGTTTGGTGTGATGTCCCCGTGGTTGTTTACTGTATATATGGATGGAGTTATGAAAGAAATACTATCAAGAGCAGTGGATGTTGGTGTATCGCTGAAAAGGGAGGGAATTGAGTGGAAGCTACCTATACTGCTGTTTGCGGATGATACAGTTCTGATGAGTGATAATGAATGGGAGTTGCAGGGTCTGGTAAATGAGTTTGGAACAGTGTGCGAAAAACGGAATTTGAAGGTAAATACGGGGAAGAGCAAGGTTATGGTCTTCGAAAGGTGTGAAGTCACAGAGTGTGAGGTGAAGCTGAACGGTCAGGCTATGGAGATCGTCAACTCTTTTAAGTATCTGGCAGTGTGTTGAGTAAAGATGGGACTATGGATGAAGAGGCGCGGGAGAGGGTACAACAGGGGAAGAGGGTTGTAGGAATGCTAAAAGCAGTAACAAGAAATAGGGTGGTTAGTATGGAAGTGAAGAAGTCCTTGCATGACAGTGTGGTAATCCCGACACTGACTTACGGAAGCGAAGCATGGACGTTGGTTGAGAGACTCAGACCAAGAGTGAGAGCAGTGGAAATGAATTACTTAAGGAGTGCGTGCGGAGTTACATGGAGGGATAGACAGACTAATGAGGAAGTAAGAAGGAGGTGTGGTGTGGAGGTAGATGTGCTGGAAAGTGTGAAAAGGAACAACTTGAGATGGTTCGGCCATATGGAACGTATGGAAAGCGAGAGAATGACTAAGAGTGTACGAGAGCGAGGTGGAGGGACAGAGGGGGAGAGGTAGACCGAATATGAGGTGGAAGGATGGAGTGAGGAACTACATGAACGAAGGCGGTGCTGGTTGGGGGGAGGGGCGTCGACTGACTGGGGACAGAGGTGCATGGGGGCGGTTCGTTCGTGGCCACCCCTTCGGGGATCACGGCGTCAGGCAATAGATAGATAGATAGATATATTTCTATAGGTTCTAATCATATGAATGTCACTTATTATATAAATTTATGTGTCACTTTCACATATTATTATGGTGTTATTGTATTTGTATCAATTTTCTCATAATACATTTGACTTTTGTATTACAATAAATTGTTTTACTTCCACTTATTGCCTATATATATAGGCTACATATTGTCACTGTCTTTGGTACTTTCACTATAATTAGAACTCCTGCTTGGAGTGGTAATCAAAGCACCCTTCAGCACAGAGTGCCACCTTGCACTCCACACACTCCATGGTGGACTTTTTCTCTGACCTCGCCCTCAGCCTGGTGTTGTAACAGACATAACACCGCTTCTGCTGCTTTCTTCCTGCTGCTGTCAGAGGCAGGGAAATGAGCCTGTGCATATTCATGTAATATGCACAGTGCAAGCGGTCAGTAGTGGCGGGCCCAGCATGTGCCACTGCCCTCTGTGGCGTAGCATACTTCTCCAGGAGCTCCTTCAACACCTGCTTTTGGAACCTCCGCAGGCTATTGAACTTCCTGGGTGTGTTCTCATTCCGAAGCTTCTATATATTGTAGGCATTCAGAATGGACATGTCCACCATATGCAGAAAGAACTTTTTGTACCATCTGCACGAGGTACACAGACAATCAATGAAGCCTATCTGCATGTCGGACTTGTCCACCAGCCTCATGTTGATGTTGTAGTCCACGACAGCATCGGGCTTGGTCACCCTGGCCTGGGTGCGGCGATCCACCTTGCCAGTCTCCACCATTTCCCCCTTGTGGACGGTGGTCAGGAGGTTGACCTTCCGCTGGTCGTGCCAGTGGATAGCCAGAATGGGCCCCGACTTCTTCCGGAACATATCGCCTTTCTTGATCTTTGGAGGGAAAGGTGGCATGCCCTTCCTTCTCCCTCGTACTGTGCCTACAGTCCCCGTCTTGCGCTCATGGAGGTACTTTGAGAGAGTGGGGGACGTGTAGTAGTTGTCCGTGTAGAGGACGTGATGCTTATGGAAATAGCGGTCCATCATGGCTTGCACCACTGCTCCGTGAAAGCCAATGAGGGGGTCCACAACCACGTCCCCTTCCTTCCCGTTGTAGACCAAGAAGTCCAGGACATAGCCAGTTCGGCAGTCGCACAGCACAAAGAATTTTATGCCAAAGCGATGTCTCTTTGAGGGGATGTACTGCCGGAAGCTGAGCTTTCCCCGGAACAGCACAAGAGACTCGTCAATGACGACCCTGCGGAAGGGCTTGAAGTAGGAGAAGCGGTGTCGCATCATCTCGTACAACGTCCTAATCTTCCACAGCTTGTCTGGGCAGTGGACGTCGGTGTTGGTGACAAGATGGAGCGCTGCGAGGATGTCAAGGTACCGGTCGCGAGACATATATTTCCCGAAGGCAGGGGTGGATATGAGATAATTGGTGATCCAATAGTCAGGCAACCTATGCTTCTTGACATGAGGCATTAGCATGGCGAGTGCCAGGAAGACCATGAACTCGTGATGAGTCACTTCGGTCCACTGCCTCATGTGGCCCTTGGTCACCTTGTCAAACATGTTGACCTGGAATTGGTGCTGCTTGTTTGTCTCCTTGATGACAAATCCGGTAACCTCCTCATCAAAAAAGGCCTCAAAAAGCTCATGTATTTACCTAATTGTAGCTTACAGGAGTTGAGCTAAGCTCGTGTTGTCCCGTCTCTCAGTCTACTTTTTATCCAATTTTTTCTTGAAAATATGGATGTTCCTTGCCCCTACCACCTCCTCCTCCAGCCCATTCCATTTGTCAATTGGGAGGTTTGACGTACCTCCCAACCTACCAAATAGGAAAACCTACTATTTGGTAGTAGTCTTGGAAAATCCAACGTCAAGGCTATTAACCTAATTGCAATGACGACTTGTCTATTTTGACTGCTATGTCGTCATTCCAACCGCGGTTAAAAAGAAAACGTCTAGAGTCTACTCCTTATCTTGCTCTAGGAGACGTTGTACATTAACAAAAACTACCACCGAAGGTGAAAAAAGCATAGAAGAGAAGAAAAAGGGGTTTACCTTAGTTACCGCTTAAGGCCCATCCCGTGTTCCGTCATGTGCAGATCCCTGTCGAACGTGCGCATGAGCGACCCTCTCTTGTCATCACATCTCACGTCAGCAGAAGAACGCGGATGGGCAGGGGTCCGGCGTGAGGGAGGGTATTATGTACGTTGGATTTTCCAAGACTACTACCAAATAGTAGGTTTTCCTATTTGGTAGGTTGGGAGGTACGTCAAACCTCCCAATTTGTTAGTAGTCTTGGCATATCCAACGTCAAGGCTGCATAACAAATAGGAGGAGGACATCCAAGCCCAACCAACCAAAAAAACCAATGCATAAAACAAAATTATGAAGGACAAAGACACAATTTAAACAAGAGAGTTTAATAAAAGAGTGAAAAACTGAGGAGTAGCTAAAAAGAACAGTTTTAACACATGCCCGTCATTCATAGTAATGCAAAAACATAGACTTGTCTGAAACCAAAAAGGTACTGTACCCAAAATCCCTTTTCTTCAAAAACCAACAAAAACACTGAACACAAGAACAAAACACAATTTTCAATGTGGCAAAAACACTTATGTACTGGAACAATACATAATCCCAAACTTGCAATCCAATGTTGCAAACCCCCCCCCCCCCCCCCCCCTTTGTCAAATAAAAACAAAGGAAAAGAACGAGGGACAAGGGGGGAAGACCAGGGATCTTCGCCAGAGCACCAGGAAACACGACCCCCGAGAGCAATCACCGGCCGAGGGGGTCGAACACTGGACACGGAGAGGTAGGAGGAGATGAAGGAATTGATAGAAGACCACAAAACCGCCGAGGCGATGGCAGGTAAGGATCGACGTGGCAGGAACCGGAAGGAGGCAGCAAAGGATCTGACATCGTGCGCAGAACCCCTACAAACAGGGTGACGGGCACGAACGGTCCGACAAACGTGGCGGCCCATCTGCACCTGCGAGAGCCTCCCACCTGTCCGAGGAGACACCCACACAGCAGTACCCGAAGGCGGCGCCACAGACGCAACAGAGGAGTGCAAGGCTGACACCGGGCACAACACATGGCGAGGATGCCCACGCCGTAAAGCCTGGACGGCGAAAGGCTGGAAAACGGGGGCCTCCCTCCCATGCGTGGTAACAAAAGGAGGGGAGGAGGCGAACGAGACGCCATGCAAGGACGGGGAGAATCGCACGCAGTCCCGGGGCCATGACAATGCCGCTAGTGAAGACACCCGATCCCCAGAGGCCAGAGCGACAAGGAAGAGTGGACGCCCGAGCAACGGAACCGGCGTAGCGGCCCTTGTATACGTGGGTGAAGCCAGAAGGACCAGAGCCCGCCCCAGATCCCACTGCGGAGGGACCTGGCGCGGAGGCGGTCGATCCCGGAAGGCAGCCGTCAGGAAGGAATCCAGCTCCTGTGGCGGAACGACCAGCCCAGCGACGGACCCAAAGACCCCCCGGACGGCAGACAAGTGGGTACGTATAGCGTCGACTTGAAAGTGACGTGTACGGAAGAGGTGAAACAAGGAGCATAGGACGAGGGAAGGAGAGCCAACGGGCAGGCGAGTGGCCTGTAGCCACCTAGTAAAAGACCTCCAGCGGGACCCGTAAGTCCCCCAAGGAGAAGACGGCCAGGAACGCTGCAGGAAGTCAGTCAGGGCCCGGCCGGGGACCGGGAGCCACCGTGCCTCATGAACAAGCACGATGCGAAGGCCAACGAGGTCCGCAGGTCCCCAACCTAGCCCAAGTGGAAGCCGGAGACAGGTAGAGGGACCGGACTCGGGCACCACCGCGGCAACCGGGCGTACCAAGCCCGTGCCGGCCACAGAGGCACGAGGAGCCAGACGCAGCCGTGGTACAGCCGCAGCCTCGCGAGGACTTGGCACATCAACAGCGCGTCTGGTGGCGGAAAGATGTATATCGACCGCCACCTGTACCAGGCTACCATGAAAGTGTCCGGACCCCCCCCGGAGCGCGAGGCCGGAGGGAGAGGTCCAGAGGCAACAGGCGCGGCACCCCCGATGCGAACAAGGCGACCTCCGGAACACCTCAGGAAGCCACGAGGTCGGCGAACACAGTCCGTTTCATCGCCCATTCTACAAGAACGCCCTGCCCTCTCGACAGGGCGGCCACCCACAGGGTGGCAGGCCCGGGCAGGGAGGAGGCATGTAAGGAGAAGGGGTGTCGGTCCGCGAGGAAGAACAACTCAACCGAGACCCCCAATAGAGTCAACGACCTGGAGGACCCCCGCATTAGGAAACAGCGGACAGCTTGTCTGAGTGTCCAACCCGAAGGCCACCGACTTACCCCGAAGGGCCAGCGAGTGGTCCCGCAAGAAGAACAAACGAACCAACAGTCCGAGGGCATAGACGGGTAAGTGGAGGGAGACCCACCCATCTACCGGGAAGTAGACGTCCCAGGTTCGATCGGGAACCTCACCCAACCTCGCTCGACGTATCTGTGGCTACCCAGACCGTCGGCGGGGGGCGGTCCAGGGCACAGCCGCAGAGAGCGCGCCCCGAGCAACCCAGCGACCGAAGCGTCTGCGAACGGTACGCGGGAGCGGCAGGAGCCGATCCATAGGGGCAACGGAAACACCGCGGTGCCCATGAGGAGGAGGCGGCGTAGCCAGAGGCTCCCTAAGGGAAGGGGCAGAGCGGCCCAATGCAGCGAACCCACGAACGAGTCCCAGAGCCACCCCGGGAGGGAGACCGAGTGCAACACGGCGAAGACCTTCCACCGAAGGTGCACCGCGGCCGGCAGACCCCGGGTCACCGTAGCGCCGGACAAAACCCAAGCGAGACCGACCCATGGCACGACACGCGACGGGGTCAAGCGTGACTTGGGAACATCGAAGGGGAACCCTAACCGTGCGACGTTGCGAACGACTGTGAGGGCGTCGCCTATGCACAGTCCTAGGGCTTCGGAAACGACCAACCAATCGGCCAAGGAAAACAGGATCTGGAGCCCGCTCCTGAGGAGAGGACCCAGAGCCTGCCCCTCCAGTGCGGAGAAGAACCGCGGCGCGATGTGGAGACCGAAGGGAAGGTCGTCGAACAGGAAAACACGATCGGAAGTCCGAACGGCCAAGAATCGCTGGAAGCGAGGATGGAGAGGAACGAGCCAAGACGCATCCTGGAGGGCCAGCGACACTACCCACGACAGAGGGCGCAGGGCCAGGCATACCAGGGGTACCGGCAGCATCCGAAACCGTGTGTGCACAATGTGCCCATTGAGGGCCGACAGATCCACCACCGGTCGCAGTTCGTCTACGGTACCAGAAAGACACGGGAGAGGAAAACCGGGTGACCGGCGGTCAACTCCCTCGACGCTACCCAGCTCGGGCAAGGAAGTGAACACGTGGGCCACCTCTGAAGAGATGGGCCGGCGTCGGTGACAAGAGCGGAGTGGGGGTCTGGACGTCCACCTCCAGGTGAGACCCCTCCGCGCAACCCGCCACCCCCAACGTCCCTCGCGGCCACCGAGGGGCGCAAGGGCGAAAACAACCCGAGGGAGCACCCGAGAGGAGGGGAGCGACCCGGTCGGCCAGGCGAGAAGGAGAACAAGGAGGCTGACCCAGAGAACCTACACATTGTGTTGACGTGGAGGTACCCCCGGTACGGGCCATGCGGGCAAGAGCGCCACGTTGACCTCCTCTAACCCCCCCCAACCTCGTCGACAAGGGCGGGCCACCCCAACCCCTGGCCGTCGCGGGGCTGACCCCGTCGAAGGGCGGCCGGAAGTGGAAGGCCGGCCGGCCCCGACACGGCGGGGAGGAAAGGGGGCAAGAACAGAAGTGCGAGGCGGAACCGACGCACTGGCCTGCAACGTCCCAGTCCTGCGCCCGTGCAAGGCGGCAGCACTTGCAGCAGCACCCCGAAGAGGACCGGCAGAAGGACGGGACTGAGAAGACCCCGCGTGCGACACAGCACGTCGGTGCGTGTCGTAAGCAGGGTCCGCAACGACACAGTGCGTCGTCGCGTGTCGGAAGCAGGGGCCGCCGACAGAGAAGCGTAGCATTCCCAAGCATCCTGCTCAAAAAACCCCGACGTATATAGCGCAGAGTACAACAAACCCTGACGAATATCCAAGGGGGCCGGCCGGCAGAACGAGGACCGTACCGTCGGGCGTTGCCGAGTTGCCGCGCACAAAACCGCCTTCAGCTCGGGAACCAAAGACACCGCGAGCCGAAGGTGGATCCGCTGAACGCGGTCCAAACCCTCGCGAAGATCGCCTGGCGCAGACACCTCGAAAAGCCGCAGGTGGCGAACAGACGTCTGGAGGGAACCTAAAGACAAGACAACAAGTCCGTCACCCTCTGTCGCAAGGGAAAAACCTTGGCGACAGAGGGCTGATCCGGGTGAGAGAAGAACGGGGTAGCAATAGAACAAAGTTCAAGAACGGGCGCGCTTATCCAGGACCAGAACGCGCCGTCCAACCCGCCGACAGACACAAGAGGAGGCAAAATCAGTGATGACTCCGGGGGAGGGACTGAAGGAGAGCCGTCGACGGACCGGTTGGTGAAGTCGAAGGCCTCAGCAAACCAGGCCTCCAATGGGAGAGGGTGACCGAGCATGATGGCTAAGCCAGGCGTACCGGCGTCGCACAAACCTGTCCCATAGGAGGACAGACCCGTCAACACAGCCAGGGACTGAACAGCCGGAAGGATGTCAGGGCGGCTGAAGTCTGACCAGAGCGTAGGCCTGCAGAAGGGAGGGGGACCGTAGCAGGGGTAGGTAGGGTGAGGCGCCGAGGGTGTGTCACCGCCAAGAAGCGCGAGAAGAGGGAGTCTTGCATCGACTTCAAGCGCCCGTCGATGCGTGACACAACCCAGCCCTGCATAGCCGACAATCGATCCGAGAGAGGCGACCCCCCCCAAGATTGGTCGGCCCGCAGGGGTGAGCGGGAGCGAGACCCACACGAACTAGCAGCGTCGCGGCCCAAGGAAGGCGAGCGACGACGGTTGTGTCGCCGTTGAGGGACTCGTCCCCGATCACGAACGGCCGAGGGGGAAACAGCACCATCCCCCTCTTCCAGCGACACGTCAGCTCCTGAGAAAGGGGACTCCGAAACCTCGCGAAACCCCATCGAGGCAAGAGGAGGGGTACCCCCCTGGCGAGACGGTAAGTGAAGGTCAGGAAGAGAAGAAGGAGGAGGAGCAGGACGACGGGAGTGGGAAGGCTGGCCGGGTGAAAGGAGGCCAGAAGGAGCCGCGGGGGGAAACAGAGCAAGGATCCCCGGGGCTGAGATAACAGGGCGGCCCGACACCGAGGCGGAGGAGGGAGGGACCTCCACCGTGGGACGAGACCGTGAAGGAAGAATAGGCACTGAAGCAGGTGAAGTAGGAGAAGCAACGACATCCAGGCGGACCCTCCTGGACAGTGTAGGAGGAGGGAGCAGAGGGCCAGCTACAGCATGAACAACCGCGCGCGGAGAGGACAACGTAAGAGGAAGTCGTCCGGGCTGGGGAAGCGGGCGGAAGGGAGTAGAGCCCCTATCCGTAGAGGCCAGGGGAGGGCGCACAGGGGCAGAGCCGCTAACCCCGGCCTCAGGGCGAAAACCATGACGAGGGCGATGGGCGTCGCCAAGGCGATCAGGAGGACGACGAGGGGCAGTAGAGGACGGACGACGAGGCGAGCGAGAGCGTGGACGGAGCTGGGGAACCCCCCGACGATGGGACGACCGGCTGCGGGACCCAGGGGAGAGGGCCAGGTGAACGGCCTGCAGTCGGGTCAGGGATACCCAGGGCGACGCGGATCCGGTCGGCAACAAAGGCCGGGGAACGGTGGCCCACAGTCCTAACGTGGCGGGAGACCATCGTCCACACCGACAGAAGGGAAGCAGAGGCCACAGCCGCTGCCGAGGAACCAGGGCCATGGTGCAGCACATCCACCAGGGCCAGACACGTGCCACATAGAGCAGGGAGGTAGGCCGTAGAGGACACACAGAGCGAGTGGCGCAAGCAGGACTTGTGGCTCTCCAAGCACGGGGAGCGACAACCAAGGCGAAAGCAAGGCAGCCTACCTGCACTAGAAGAACACTCACCATAATCAGCACGTCGAAGGAATAAGGGGAGAGAATGTCCAAGAAGAACCAGGGAAGGAGCATGGGGAAACAGGAACACACATGCAAACAGGTATCCGTACTCACCCTAAACTGGGAGCACAGAGGTAGGTGAGGAGGGCGGCCGAGGCGGAAGAGCACTAGCAGAACCTGCAAAGATGGAGAAAGTGTTAAACACCACTCAACATCTTACATGCAGGGCCTATAACACCAGTAAAGTGCATACACCAATATAGTATCAGGCAACAAGATGACATAAAAAAGGTCAATAGTGAAAGCCAACTATTACCGCAAATTTGCGGGCCAATGGAGGCATAACCGTACCGACACCACCCTCCCGCAATTTTGCGGGACCCCCCAACGATCTCCGCAAATTTGCGGGGAGCCGAAACGTCCCAGAGGACCGAATCGAGCTCCCGCAAATTTGCGGGACCGGCCGAGATGGTCCGGCGCCGAAAAAAGCGAGAGGAGCGTCTAGGGAATACCAAAAAAGGCCACAAAAAAAGCGTCATCTCCTTATGAACTCCAAGCAATGATGGCCATCAAGCTGAGCAGTGTCTTCCTTGAATTTATCCTGACTCAACCGGTAAAGGGAGAGGCAAGGAAGACACACCAGGGGAGAGGAGACACACCATCAAGACTTGACTTATTATTCACCAAAGACCCCCAAGAAATAAAAAACCTAACATATTTGAGTCCCATGGGAAAAAGCGATCATGCTGTGATTGAATTTGAATTGACAGTGGAATTTCTGGAAGGCAGAGAGGAGGAACATAGGGAATATAGACTAAATTATAGTAAGGCGGATTATGAATCATTACGAGGATACTTTGCAAATATAGATTGGTCATTTATTGAGCAAGAACAGAATATTCAGGTAAAATACACCATGTTACTAGACATTTACAGGGAGGGGGTAGATAAATATGTACCAACATTTAAGGATAGAAAGCTGGCTAAGGAGAAACATGCGATGTCACATTGCCCAGAACAAAAAGGACTCTGCATGGAATAAAGTAAGAAGGAGACACACTGAGGAAAAATGGGATGAGTATAAGAATGCTAGAAACAACTATGTCAAGACTATAAGAGAGGAGAAAAAGAACTTTGAAAAAGATATAGTAAACAAATGTAATAAAGAACCCAAACTGTTCTATAGTTATATCAACGGAAAAACTAAAATAAAGGACAAAATAACAAAGCTTAGGGTAGAGGGTCAATTATATGAAGACACAGTGGGTATGTGTGAAATTATGAATGATACATTAACATCCGTGTTTGTGGAAGAGGATGACTATGTAGAACCTGTGGTGGAATTGAACGAGATACAGGGACTAGAGTCGATAGAAGTCAACAAGGATGAACTAAAATCATTGTTGGAAGAATTGGACGTGAGAAAATCTATGGGCCCAGATAACATTGCTGGATGGGTATTAACCCTTCTTTAGCGGCCTATGCGGTTTATTTATATGTACCGCCCAGCGGGGTGTTTTTAGCCAAAATAGGGCTGTTTACGTGATCATTTTCATGCCTAAATAAGACCCAGAACGTAAAACAAGTATCTATCTCTGAAAGGGCATAAACAGAGCTTTCGAATGACACCATAACGATCCTTGTATGATGGATAGTTTTCTTGCAATAACCGTGCAACGCGAGTGCAAAAAGCATGTAATTCGGTACTTTCCCCATATAATTCAGTATGTAGCGAGTGAGAGAGGGAGGAGGGAGCTGAGATTCGTGTCAGTAGGTTCGCCGCGGTGGTCTGGAGCAGTCATACGCTCGCTAGTCTCCTGCCACCACTTGTCTCTCTCTCTCAGCAACATTACGTGCTGAAATTGCCACTCGACCTATGTCGAGCGCCGCCACATAGTCCAGCTTTATTAAAAACGACTTATGTGGTGAGCCGCTTTTTAAGGGTTAAGAGAATGTTCTGAACAACTAGTGAGACCTATTTTTAATATTGTTCAACACTCATTAAACAAGGGGGAACTTCCCTTAGAATGGAAACAAGCAAATATAACTCCAATATATAAAAGTGGAAATAAAGAAGACCCTCTAAATTATCGACCGGTATCCTTAACGAGTGTTATATGCAAGCTTTGTGAAAAGATTATTAGAAAAAGATGGGTGGGTATGTTGGAGGAGGGAAATAATTTCAAGCAAGCAGTTCGGGTTCAGAAAAGGTCATCGTGTACCACAAATTTGTTGAGCTACTATGATAGGGTAATTGACATTGTACAAGGGAGGGGTGGGTAGATTGTATTTACTGTACTTAGATTTCAAGAAGGCATTTGATAAGGTGCCTCATAAGAGATTGTTGTGGAAGCTCAGGACTGTGGGGCGGGTTGAGGGAGTATTATTAAAGTGGATGGAAAACTATTTAATTGGGAGGGAAATGCGAACATTAATAAAAGGAAAGTTCTCCTCGTGGAAAAGGGTAAAAAGCGGAGTGCCTCAAGGATCGGTGTTGGCCCCAATCATGTTTTTAGTTTTCATCAACGACCTTCAAATGGGAATAGGCTCATATATATCTATGTTTGCTGATGCAAAATTAATGAAGCATATTACAAGTAGGAGTAGTTGTGAAGAATTACAGAGAGACCTAGATAAGTTATATGAGTGGAGTCAAACTTGGAAAATGGAATTCAACACGAGTAAGTGTCAGGTTCTTGAGATGGGAAAAAGTAAATATAGACCTTCTTGGGGATATAAAATAGGAGATGAAATAATTAGTAAAGCTGTGAAAGCAAAAGACCTAGGGGTAGTTGTGGCAGACAGCTTGTCACCTGAACAGCATATAAATAAAATAACTGGTGAAACCTATGCAGTGTTGACTAACATGAGAATAGCTCTGAATTATTTAGATGAAGAGATGTTAGCAAAAATAATAGGGACAATAATACGACCAAGACTGGAGTATGCAGCAGTGGTGTGGTCTCCACACCTTATTAAACATAATAAAAAACTGGAAAGAGTTCAGAGAGTTGCCACTAAGATGATAGCTAGCCTTAGAGACCTGCCTTATGAGGAGAGATTGGAGAGGCTAAAGCTGCCAACGCTGAGGGAGAGGAGAGAGAGGTGACATGATCATGATGTTTAAGTGTGTGAAAGGTTTTGAGAAGATCGACAAGGGAGATTTTGTGGTGAGGGACGAGGGAAGAACCAGGGGTCATGATTGCAAGTTGAGGAAAGTTATATGCAAGTCTGATGTAAGAAAGTTCAGCTTCCCGTATAGAAGCATTGAGTGTTGGAATAAGTTGGATGGGGAGGTGGTGGGAGCAAGAAATATCCAAACTTTTAAAGCAAAATTGGATAAACGTAGAGAGAGAGACAGGACAACACGAGCTTAGGCTCAAATCCTGTATACTACAATTAGGTGAGTACACCAGGGGAGAGGAGGCACATCCCCCAGGAACCACCCAACCCACAAAGATAGAGCAAAGCCCATGAGGAGAAGTGGCAGGGAGGGTGGTTTCGCACAAACAGGGGCCCCCGTGGGGTACCCCTGGATTGGGCAAAAGACTATGAAAGGATGGAGGTGAAACAGGAAGAGAAAACAAAAACCAGTAAATGAAACTGGTGAGAAAAAGGGTGGCCTAGCCGTGAGCAGAGAATGTGTCAGGGGCGAAAAACCCTGTGGTGTGAAGGAGGGGCCCCCGTGGGGTACCCCTGGAGTATCACGAACCACCTGTCGCCCAGGCCCTTGAGACACAGTGAAGGACTCGAAAGGGGGGACTCGGGAATAACGCTAATAATGCGGCCGACACAAACTCTACAAACAGCACCGACACCAACGAAATCTCAGATGGTTTACCAACGGTACACCTAGGCTATGAAAAAATGAAAACTCATAGGGGCATAGCAATTCCTGAATGAGAAAACGAGCTAGGCTAAATTAAGCTAAAAGCTAAACTATGCCCAGACTAACAGGAAAAAAGAATATGAAAAGATAAAGAATGAAAAACATATACGAGGAACGCCAGGCGCCCCCGTACCTTCGGTAGGCTATTTCCACACGCGTCTCCATTATACACACTTAGGAGCCCATTTACGTGTGCCCTAGATCACGTAACATCTGTCTAACAAAAAAGAAGGCCAGATAAGCCGAAACGAACCTAAACAGGGTGAATTAAAGGAGCACAACAAAAGCGACTTCATTCAATGGAGCGCGTGAAAAAATTATGACAAGAGAGGGTCGCTCATGCGCACGTTCGAGAGGGATCTGCACATGACGGAACACGGGATGGGCCTTAAGCGGTAACTAAGGTAAACCCCTTTTTCTTCTCTTCTATGCTTTTTTCACCTTCGGTGGTAGTTTTGGTTAATGTACAACGTCTCCTAGAGCAAGATAAGGAGTAGACTCTAGACGTTTTCTTTTTAACCGCGGTTGGAATGACGACATAGCAGTCAAAATAGACAAGTCGTCATTGCAATTAGGTTGAATAGCCTTGACGTTGGATTTGCCAAGACTACTAACAAATACATCTATAGGGGAAGCTAAACTTCCTGATATCGTTCTTGCAGGTAGGTCTTTTTACTTTGTAGCTGTGGCCTCTAGTTATTCCTGTATCCATAATTAATATATCCTCCCTATCCAGCCTCCGGGTACATTTGTACATCATTATCATGTCTCCCCTCTCTCTCCTCTCTTTTAGACTCGGTAGATTTAATTTGTCTAGCCTCCCTTCATATGGCAGTTCTCTGAGACTTGGAACCAATCTAGTGACTGCTCTCTGGATTCTTCCTAACTTGTGAATATGCTTCTTTAGATGCGGGGACCACACCACTGCTGCATACTCCAATCTTGGTCTAATCATACTCTTCATAATTTTCGCTACCATGGTCTCATCCAAGTAGTTCAGAGCAACTTTCATATTCCCGGCCATTGCATACATTCCGCTAAAGAGCTTGTTAATATGTTTCTCTGGCGACAAATTATCTTGTATAATCAACCCTAAATCTTTTTCTTTTCCGGCCTTGCTAATTATATTATCTCCCATCCTGTACTCCCAATTTGGTCTATTCACACTTCTTCCCATATTTAACCCTTAAAAAGCGGCTCACCACATAAGTCGAGTTGAAAAAACTGGCAAAAAACGGGTGAAAAAAGGGTGGAAATCGAGTGAAAATGGGTGGGATAGTAATGATCCATACGTCCGACATCTGTGGCCTCCCGGCCCACACTAACTCCAGTTCCCCCACCGCGCGTGAGGATGACAGTGTAACCAATAGTTCGCTAAAAGTGAGCAAGGTAGCAAAATCAGCTAAACTTCCATCTTCGAGGTAACACTGTCAGTGCTCCACGAGTGCTACGTAGCTGTATGTGGCGTCATTGTGTAGCGATTTCCACCTAGTTTTCGGCGCAATACAGTTCCTTTCATACTGATGGTTGATATAGCAGTCAGAACGGCCCAGAAAGGCCCAAAACGGCCACAGAGCACCCGCTAGAGAAGGGTTAACACATAGCATTTACTTATATTAAATTTCATTTTCCACTTGGTGCTCCATTCGTATATTTTATCTAAATCCCCTTGCAGCTCCTCACAACTACTTTTATTTGTTATTTGTCTCATAATTTTTACGTCATCTGCAAACATTGACATGTAAGAGTTTATGCCTATCGGCAGGTCATTCACGTACATAAGGAACATGAGAGGTGCCAACACAGATCCCTGCGGCACACCACTCTCAACTTTCCGCCACGATGAGTAAGTTCCTCTAATGTTGGTCCTCATTTCCCTATCTGTTAAATAGCTCTCCATCCATTTCAGCAAACTCCCCCTGACACATCCTAGCGTCTCAAGCTTAGATAACAATCTCTTATGTAGTACCTTATCGAATGCTTTGGAAAGGTCTAAGTAGACGCAGTCCACCCATCCGCCTCTTTCTTGGAGTACATCTATCACCCTACTGTAATAACATAGCAAACTGGTAACACAAGATGTCCCTTCTCTGAATCCAAATTGCTTTGGGGTTATTATCTTCTTTCTCTCCAACATTTTCATCCATCTCTTCCTAATTAGATTTTCACAAATCTTGCATACAATACAAGTAAGTGAAACTGGTCTATGTGGTAGAGCATTGGGGCCTGCGGAAAAATTGGGGGTAATTCCTGAACCCTCCTGTACCTCATCAAAAGCTGGCACATCAGGGTTGAGCAGGGAAGAGCAAGGTTATGGTCTTCGAAAGGGGTGAAGTCACAGAGTGTGAGGTGAAGCTGAACGGTCAGGCTATGGAGATCGTCAACTATTTTAAGTATCTGGGCAGTGTGTTGAGTAAAGATGGGACTATGGATGAAGAGGTGCGGGAGAGGGTACAACAGGGGAAGAGGGTTGTAGGAACGCTAAAAGCAGTAACAAGAAATAGGGTGGTCAGTATGGAAGTAAAGAAGTCCTTGCATGACAGTGTGGTAATCCCGACACTGACTTACGGAAGCGAAGCATGGACGTTGGTTGAGAGACTCAGACCAAGAGTGAGAGCAGTGGAAATGAATTACTTAAGGAGTGCGTGCGGAGTTACATGGAGGGATAGACAGACTAATGAGGAAGTAAGAAGGAGGTGTGGTGTGGAGGTAGATGTGCTGGAAAGTGTGAAAAGGAACAACTTGAGATGGTTCGGCCATATGGAACGTATGGAAAGCGAGAGAATGACTAAGAGAGTGTACGAGAGCGAGGTGGAGGGACAGAGGGGGAGAGGTAGACTGAATATGAGGTGGAAGGATGGAGTGAGGAACTACATGAACGAAGGTGGTGCTGGTTGGGGGGAGGGGCATCGACTGACTGGGGACAGAGGTGCATGGGGGCGGTTCGTTCGTGGCCACCCCTTCGGGGATCACGGCGTCAGGCAATAGATAGATCAGGGTTGTAATCTTCCCCGTCAGCCAGGTCTTCCCACTGAAAAACGTAGAATGGGTCTTGGCGACGGCGACGAGGAGCTCCAGCTGGTGGCCCAGCACGCCCACGGCAAACTCGGGAGGCGCGCGCCCTAGGGCGGCCAGGGCGGCGGCCACCAGGGCGGGCCACAGCACGACGCCCCCGGGCGGAACGAATGGGTTGAGGGTCGTCCATGTCCATGTAGTAGTCGTCGTCGTCGTCAGAGTGGTCATCTTGCCCTGACGGTGGACCTAGCTTTGCGCAGCTTTGCCACAGCTTTGCGCAGTGGCAGTATCGTAACCAATGAGGTTTAGTTTTCCGAGTGACGTATCTGCTACTGCTGAAGGCCCAAAACACGGTTAAAGTTTTCACATTTCATCTTTGCCTAGTACTTGCGACACCTCGGTTGGGTTACCTTCTTTGGAAGGTAATCAAGTCGTACCCCACCTGCTCGTGGTGACCTCGCAAACACCCATTTCTATTTATTTTTTCCATTTATTCTTTTTTCAAGATAGGGTGACACAAACGGGGGCGGCGCTACCTGGGTTTATCCCAGGTAGTTGTTGTTGTTGTTGTTGTTCCCTAAGCTGCCTGGCCGAACAGCCCCGAGTCCCTGAGAAAGGCCATGGCCACGATCGGGCTTTCCCACAGAGCTCTCATTGAGTGTAGATTGTGTTGTTGGCGTAAGTGGTTGTGTGAAATGCAGTCTTCTATGATGTGTTTAATGGTATGGGGTGCTGTGTTACATCCCGGGCAGGCGTCGACAACGGAGTCATCCAGTCTCTTCTGATAGCTCAGGAGAGCTGGATGGTGTCCGCATCTCAGCCTGGCCAGGTGGACTCTGTCCTCGCGAGGGAGGATTCGGAAGGATGGATTTCGGGAGGTCGTGCATGCAGCTGTGTGTTGTCTGTGAGTGAGTGGATGGATCGGTGAGAGATATGAGTATGGATGTGCTTCTGGAAGTTGGTTCGGGTGGGCAGGGAGGGAGAGAGGACAATAATTGTGTGTGACACCGTGGCTGGGTGTTGTTTTGATATTTCTTGGTGTCTGTGGGTGTGTTGCCATGTAGTTTAGTGGGTGGTCTTGGTTCGTGGAGGCTGCTGCCAGGAATTGAGTGCCTCTCATGTCCAGATGGTCTTTGACTTTGAGGATTTTGGTTTCTTGATGTAGGTGATCTGTGGGTACAGTAGCTGTGCAGCCTGTAATGATCTTCAGGGCTTTGTTTTGAATAGTCTGTAAGGTCTTATGATGTGTTTCAGCTAAGTTAGAAGCCCAGGCTGGGCTTGCGTATTCCATCACTGATCTTATGTATTGTTTATATACTGTGGTGGTAGTTTCTTTGTTGTGTCCAAATTTTGTGTGAGCAAGTGACCTGAGGGCGTTAAGTCTGGGTGTCAGTTTCTTTTTAATGTTTGTGGTGTGCTGTTTGAATGTCATATGAGTATCATATGTTACTCCTAGGATTTTGGGTGTGTGTGTATGTGTTAGGGGTGTGTTGTTTATGGTGAGTTGAGGGATGTATTCGTGTTCTCCTGTCCAACTTGTGAGCAGGGTTGCGGTGGATTTGGCTGGGCTAGATTAAGTCTGTTTGTAGTGCACCAGCCATGTAGTGTGTTGAGATAGGGTTGAAGGAGATCTGTTGCTCTTTTTGGGTCATGGTGTGTGCATGTGAGTGTTATGTCATCTGCATAGGAGGCTAAGTTATTTGGGGCGTATTGGGTGTAGTTATATCGTGCATGTACAGATTGAAGAGTGCGGGCGATAGGACGGATCCTTGTGGGACTCCGTTTGGAAAGTTTCTGATTTTAGATGACTGACCGGCAAAAGATACGTGTGCACATCTGCCTGCTAGGAAGTTGGCCAGCCACCGTTTTGTGTTGTTGTGCATGTTTGTGTTGTAGATTTTGTTTGTTAGGTTATGGCGGGGGATGGCATCGAAGGCTTTACTAATGTCGAGTGTGGCTAATAGTGATCTGTGTGGTGGTCTAGCTGAATTGATGCCGTCGAAAGCTCTTTGTGTAAGGTCTGTGAGAAGAGTGTTTGTGGAGTGCAGTGGCCTAAAGCCATGTTGTGTTGGAGCTAGGGGTAGGTCAGGTGTAATTAGTTGTAATACTAGGCGTTCCATGACTTTGGAGGGGGAGCAAAGGAGTGTGATGGGGCGGTGCGAGGAGGGTAGCGTGGGGTCTTTGTTGGGTTTGGGGAATGTGATGATGATACCATGCTTCCAAATGTCTGGTATTGTGTTGTGTGAATAGCTGTAGTTTGATATGTTAGTGAGTGCTTGTATGCCTTGTGGTCCCAGGTGTCTGAGGTGTATGTTGCTTATGTTGTCTAGGCCACAGGCGGTGAGTGCTTGAGATTGTTGATGATATGCTTTGTCTGGTGATTGGTGAAGGGTGTATAGTCAGGTCTGTGGGGAATTGTCTCTTACGTCGGATGACACGTCGGTCGTCTTTGTGAGGTTTTAGGTGGCTGACATGTGAAAAGTGATTGATGAGAGTGTTTGCTTGTTGTTTACATGAAGGAGTAGAGTCTGTTGTTGTGATTGCAGCATGTGATTGTGTTGTGTTGCTGTTGGAAAGTGTGATGCTGTTTAGTGTTTTGTAGAGTTTTTGGGGTTTGTTTTGTGATCAAGTGTTTGTAGGAAGTTATTCCAATTTAGTTTTTGTTGTTCTTGTATTTTGTTGTTAGTTTGGGTGTTGAGTGCTTGAATTTGTTGTGTGATGTCTTGTGTGTGGGGTGCTGGGGAGTGTTTCAGTATGTCGCGTTGTCTGATGAGGTTTTGAATTTCTGGTGTGAAGTTGGGGTTGTGTCTTTTTCTGTTACCTCTTGGAATGTGTTTCTTGTCAGCGTTTTGGATAGTTTTATTGAGTATGTGTACAGCATTGTTGATGTTAGTGATGGGTGTACTGTTTAGAGTTGTGAAGTGTTGTTCCCAGGTAGTAGTTTAATTTTACTCTAAATTTTATTAAGTGTTTTGTATATTTTTAATTGTAGGCTACATTAATATAAACAATGGCCGGCCAAGGCAAACGGAGGCAGAGTTTATTGGGAGATGAAGAAAGCTATGAGTTTGAGGGATTTCTGGCAGAGGGTGGTGAAGTGGAGGATCAATTGACTGTAGTGAAGAGACAGATGATGGGTCTGTTAAGATGGAAGGGAGTTATGGAGAATTGGAGGAGAGATATAGGTGTGAAGGTGGAGTCACTGACAGAAATATGTGGAGCCAGTTCAGTAGCAACTGCAGATGGGCCATTAATTGCTAACCTAGATGCAGTGATAAGGAAAGTAGATGAGCTGGAGGCAGAGAACATGGCACTCAAGGAGCAGCTAAAGGAGTATGAGGGCCATTTAAGTGAGAAAGTAAAGGGAGTAATAAGTGAGGAGAAAGATGAGTGGACAAGGGTGGGGAATGCTAAGGTGGATGCATTGGAAGAAATCATGAAGGAGCAGGTGGAAGAGAGAGAAAAAGAGAAAAGAGAGTTTGAGAAGAATGTAGTGCAGGTTTTGAAGAGCAAGGAAAAGGTAGTGAGGGAAACAGCGGAGACCAAAAAGGAGCCGACCAAATGCACCACTGAGGTGGTAGATGGTGGAAAGAAAAAAACTGTCTGGGACCATCAGGTCCTGGTAGTGAAGCCAAAAGACCGATCCTCCGAGCCAGTAAGCCCACCAGATACAAAGGCAATCGAGACTGCTTTGGCTTCGGTTCCGGTTAACAAGTTAACTAGAACTGAGTCAGGTGTACTGGTGGTACGACTTCCATCCAAGAAAGCCAAAGAAGATGCAGGAAGGGCCATCAATCAGTATTTGGGGGTGGACAGTGCCTTCAGTGTCTCCGAACCAAAGAAGATGATGCCAAAAATGACTCTGGTAGGCATTGCTAATGACGCTGAGGATAATGAGATCATTCCCAGCATCCTCAACAAGAACCCAAGAATAAAGTCCCTGGTCGACGATGGCTTAGCTATGAATTTGCTATTCACTAAGCAAAAGAGTGATGCACACACTAAGATTGCGGTAGTAAAAATGTCACCTGAAATACGCTCTTCCATTGTGGATGATGGCAATTCTGTGTATGTTGGACTTGTGAGATGTCGTGCATACGATCGCTTCTGGGTAACACAATGTTACCATTGCCAGGGCTTTGGTCATACCAGTGACAGGTGTTATCGGAAAAATGAGGATCCAAAATGCAACTTCTGTGCTGGTACTCATAACTCAAAAGACTGCACCAACAAGACTTCCCCCAAATGTATAAATTGTATGAGCTCCACATCAGTTACGGAGCCGCCAAATCATTTCGCCTCAAGTAGAAATTGTCCTTATGACAGCTCAGAGAAATAAAGTTATTGAGAACACCGATTTTGTAGGTTCAAAAAACTGAAAAATGCACATGGGAGCTGGTTGAAACTGGGTCTGTTGAATGTTCGTTCCTTGCGTAACAAAATGGATCATATTTGCGAGATCTTGGATGAACGTAACCTTGATGTATTATGTCTCACTGAGACCTGGTTGTTCGAGTCAGATCTGAATATTATCCAGGCGGCATTGCCTAAAACCCATTCCATAATAAATGTTCCTAGGCCTAGGGGAGATCATCCGGGTGGTGGAGTGGCAGTTGTCTACTCCACATCTCTGGTGAATATCTTGCAAATAAGCCATAACCCAGCCCCTCTTTATTATGAACTGTTGGAAGTGGAAATAAAACTCCATCAACAAATTCTAAGAATGGCAGTTGTCTATAGGCCTGGCCATCGTGGCACAGATAGGGGTTTTATGGAAGAGTTTGGGCAGTTTCTCGAGGAATTTTCTGCTAAAACTGGAAGACTTTTGATGTGTGGAGATTTTAATTACTGGGTTGACAGCCCTCATCTGAAGCCATTCTCTCCTGAGTTCCTTGAGTTGACTGATCAGAACAATTTTGTAAACCATGTGTCCCACCCAACTCATATCTTAGGACACACCCTTGACTTGGTTTTCTCTCCTGTGGGTTGTGGTGGTGTTCTGGATGTTGATGTTGAGAATGCTGACCCTAATACCTCTGATCATGCTTTGATTACTTTCAGCTTTGATTTCCCTAAGCCACTCACACATGAAAAAGTAATCAGATTTAGAAATTATAAAAATGCAGACCTAAATTTGGCTAGCAGTGAAGTAAAACAGTACTTGGGAAGTATTGATACTTCTAACCTTACTTCAGATGAGCTGGTGGAGGTACATGGAAATGCACTTAAATTAGTGTTTGATCATCACTGTCCAGAAGTAGAGAAGAAAATCATAGTACGAGATGATTCGCCCTGGTATAGCACTCGAGTTAAATTTCTTAGAAGAGCGCGTAGAAGAGCTGAACGTGAATGGCGGAAAAATAAAACAGACTCTACATGGTTGCAATACCTGTCAGCCAGAAGAGCTGTGGTCTACAAAATCAAAGATGAAAAGAAAGTGTATTATCAGGGAAAAGTTGACTCGTGTGGTAACGACCAGAGGAGGTTGGCTTCAATTGTAAACAGTTTACTTGGAAAAACAAGAGTCAGCTTAAGACCTTCTGTACCTGATGCCGAGTTGGCTGCCAACTTTGTGGCATTTTTTGCTGGCAAGATAACTCGCATAAGACAGGAATTGGATGATGCTTCTGTTGGTGAAGAACTTTCAGTTGTACTCCAACCCCGACACATTCCTAATAATGTCCTCTCATCCTTTCACTCAGTAGAGGTGGACATGATCTCGTCCTACATAAGAAACCTCAATAAAACATTTTGCCCGTTGGATCCCATAAATGTTTCCAAGCTACCAAGAGTCTATGATCACACAGTTGAGTTTATTTCCAAAATAATTAATAAGTGCTTCTCTGAAGGTAGCTTCCCACATTCTGAAAAGCATGCACTACTCCGACCTACTCTAAAGAAACCTGGACTTGATGTTGAGAACATGTTGAACTATCGTCCTGTCTCCAACCTGTCCTTCATATCAAAGATATTAGAGCGTGCAATACTTGACCAATTACAACCACTACTTCAGCAGAATGAAACTATCCCAATTTTTCAGTCTGCTTACCGACAGCATCATTCAACTGAAACAGCATTGATTAGAGTACATAATGATCTAGTTGAGAACATTTGCAATGGTGTGGCCTCACTATTGGTCTTGCTTGATCTCTCTGCGGCTTTTGACACAGTGGATCATGAGTTGTTATTGAGTGATCTTTATGATTGTGGTGTGCGTGACTCCGCTCTCTTGCTTCTTGGGTCGTACTTGTCAGGTAGATCCCAGAGTGTGATGGTAAATCAAGTGGTCTCGGACTCGACACCCCTGCAGTATGGTGTTCCGCAGGGATCAGTTTTGGGTCCTATCCTATTTATAATTTATATTAGCAGTTTGTCTCTTCTGCTTCGTGCACATAATGTCACCTTTCACTTTTATGCAGATGACACCCAGATTTATGTGAGAATCACAAATATAGTTGATATACGGAGTAAGATGGAATTGTTGATGTCTGATATCAAGAAGTGGATGAGAGCGAGAAAACTTAAACTAAATGATGGTAAAACTGATATTCTCATCATCCGAGGAAATAGAAGAGCTGATGATATGGTAGGTGCCCTCTCCATCAATGTGGTGGATCTCAGCTGCGACCGGCCAACTCTGTTCGAAATCTGGGTGTATATGTGAACTCCCGATTAGATTTCAAAGAGCATGTAAACCAGATAGTTAAAAGTTGTTACTTGCACATCAGAAATCTCTATTTGGTGAAGCCGTTTATAACCAGACGTTGCCTCCTGACGTTGGTTCACTCATTGGTCTTCTCTCGTGTTGATTATTGCAATGCCCTGTTGGTGGGTCTTCCAAATTATATTTTGAAGAAAGTTCAGTCTGTTCTTAACAGGGCCGCAAGGCTAATTTTTGGTGTTCCACCTAGAACTCCTACTACATCTCTTCACATAGAACTGCACTGGCTGCCAGTAAGAGCAAGAATAGAATTTAAGTTGTGTTTGGTGACTTATAAGGTTCTCAAATTTGGTGAGCCTAGGTACCTTGCGGAGCTGCTCAGGCGCCCACCGGCACACCATGGTGTAGTTGTGCGTCATGACAATGACCCTTTTCGTCTTGATGAACCAAGGGCTTTCCAGCTGTCTTCTTTCTTTGAGAGGTCATTCTCCTACATGGCTCCGAGGTTGTATAACAGGTTGCCGCTGTCCATGAGACAACTGAGTTCTGTTGAATGCTTCAAGAGACAACTTAAGACTTTTCTCTTTGAGAGAAGCTATGATCTTGAGAGAGGTGTCATGACAGATGGCTATAGAGTTTAGGCTAATTTGCCACTGCTAGTGATTGTTAAATGTGTGTTGTATATGAGCCTTCTTTTGATGCATTGATTTTTGTTCTTTTTTCTTTCTCTTTTCGAGCGCTAGTGAATTCTTCGGAAAAATTGGCGCTTATGAGAAATAAGTAACATGCTTATTATTATTATTATTATTTATATAGTCATGGCCAGAGTCATCTGTGAGGTGACCTTCATCGTCAGTGTCCCCCACATAATCTGGCGGGGAACGAGTGATGCATGGGCGGCGTGCGGGGGGGGCGAGGTGGGGAAGGAGTGGAAGGTGAGGCTATGTCCCCCCGAGGTTCTGGGCTCCTTGGCCTGCGACGAGTGGCAGAAAGCAATGTTTCACTGTCACTAGGCCCAGGTATTGGTGATGCGAGCTCAAATACTTCTTCAGGAACACATGTTGAAGGCAGGAGAGGTGGGGAGGACCGTGGGGAAAGTTGCGGGGGCGTATGGCTGGGGCCGGCAGGGGTGGATGCCGCGGGAGCCTCGAACAAAGCCCGTCTAGTTTGCTGTCCCTTCTTGACATATTTCCTGCCTTTCCCCTTTTCGGCAGCAGTATGTCTCCTGTCGGGGGACCTAGGAGGCAAATAGGCCGAAAGTGGGGGGTCCTCAACCCTTGGCAGTGGTGGGGAAAAATGCGGGGCGCCCGGGTCATCTTGGGTGACCTTGGGAGATAAGGGAGACAATGGCGGGCGAGATGAGTCACCACGCTCACCCTCACTCACAGCTTCATCCTCACCAAGTCTTTTGGCTTCTTCCCTGGCTGCCGCAGCCACCTTCTCAAGTACTGTACCTGCTTCTTATAAAAGCGTAGCTTGAAAGGCGATTTAGCTGGCGAAGGGCTTGGAGTCGTGTCACTCAAGTGAAACTTGGAGATTGACCTAGAACTCTCCCACTCACTCACTTTCCCCACTTCACTTTCTTCAGCTAAAACAGCTTCCGCGAAAGCTGTTACATCACCTTAATCACTCTCATGTTCACTCGCAAATCCCATAAATTGCGTATCATTGTCACTGCCATCGCCATAATCACTAGACTTATAATTAGATGATTTATCACTGTCTTCATCATCAACATTATGTTCTCCTTCAGCACGCTCATAAAGTCTCAATGTCTCCTCAATACCTCCGGGAGATAACACATTTAGGCGGTGTCGTCTGCGTAAGACGCGACGAGCTTGGGCGGGCGTCGTAGGGAGCACGGTATCGGACACAGCGGAATCGCTATTTTGCGTACTATCCATGATGGCGTCGGGGTAGAGACTGTTGTCGTGGCGTAGTTCACGTGTGGTGGCGCTGTCTACCACCCACAACAACAAAAATGTACGCGCGCCATTCGAAAGCACGTACGCAAGCACCCGGAGCCTCAGAGCCCTACCGGGTTGTGTGGGGGGGGGGGGGGGTTTGTTATGGGTTTCTCAGAGCCCAACCGGGTCTGAGGGGTTAATGACCAAAACAAAACAAAAAATCCCAAAGAAAAAAAAGAAAAATCCGAAGAATTATTTTTGTTTTCCTGAGGATAAAATTTATAGGTAAGATCCTGTTTAACGGGCAGAACTGTTTTGCATACCGGTATGCCTATTTACTAAGAAACATTGAACAATATCTCTAACCTAACCTAACCAAAACCTAACCAAACCTAACCTAGTACATTAGCCTAGTGGACTGTTTATGAATGTAAAATGTAAAACTATATTGTATCTATCTATCTATCTATTGCCTGACTCCGTGATCCCCGAAGGGGTGGCCACGAACGAACCGCCCCCATGCACCTCTGTCCCCAGTCAGTCGACGCCCCTCCCCCCAACCAGCACCGCCTTCGTTCATATACTTCCTCACTCCATCCTTCCATCCTTCCTCTCCTTCGGTCTACCTCTCCCTCTCTGTCCCTCCACCTCGCTCTCGTACACCTTCTTAGTTATGCTCTCGCTTTCCATACATTCCATATGGCCGAACCATCTCAAGTTGTTCCTTTTCACACTTTCCATATTGTACTATATTGTAACATTACCAAATTATTGAGATATAAGTACAGGTGCTCACCTTACCTAGTGATAGTTAACCCCTTATTGGCGGTGCTCGACTTAAGTCGTGCACCAATTTGCAGCAAGTTAGGAGCATTATTAAGGCTTTTAAAGGGTTAAAATCGAGTGCAAATGGCCGGGAGCACAGCGGGCCAGACAGCCGACTCCCAGGGCTTACCGCCGCCCATTAACTCATGTTCCCTGTGTTCTCGAGAGGCCGGCAGTGTAGCCAGTAGTGAGCATAGCTGGGAAAAATATACCGATATATGCTAAACTCCCACGTTCGTGGCATCACTGCAAGAGAACCACGAGTGCTACGTAGCTCGTTCTGGTCTCATTTTGAAGTTTTTAGTGCCTATTTTTTTGCTAAATATATATTTTTTTTCATGCAGATGCTTGATTTATCATGCAGGAGGGCCTGAATATGCCCAAATGAGCCCAAAACACCCCACTAGACAAGGGTTAAAGAGGCATGGGAGTCAGTGCTCATAAAAGGTGCCTCTTCTCAGTCTAACAGTCTCATACCGGTCATATCTATTTTTAAACGGGTTAACACTCTACCCGCTACACAGGATTATACCAAATTATATAGCAATGAAGCATAGGCTATGATGATAGGAACCCAAAACTGATAGCCTATTAGAAATTTGGGATAATATAACCGAAAATACCACTAATTTTACCATGGTTTTTCTTTTTGGTTTTAGGTAGTTTGCATCATTATACAGTAGTTGAAATTAGTTACAATCCCCGGAAATTTTTATTTCTCCCATTACCTTACCTTAGGTTACCTTAGGTTGTGTTCGCCACTCTCCTAGCAGCACCGAGGAACGCGTCGCCCCTCGTTGTGGGCTGTGATTTGGTGCAGTAGACTGTTTGAAGAGACAGCCCGCTCCCTTGCTAAGATGGGCTCGTCTGGCACTTTTTGCAGTTTAACATCGAGGGCTCTCTTGAAGTTGTCTAAAGAGACGCCCCTCATGTCTCTTACTCGCCGTGGGAGTTTGTTGAAGAGACGTGGGCCTCTGTGTGATAACCAGCCCTCTCGCAGAGCCCATAGCACCCCTGTTATTCATCCGGGGGATATTGCATTCCCAGCCTCTCCTTGGAGTTAAAATAGAATCCCTAAATTTAGCAGTTATTGTTACATACTCATCCCGAGAAGAATTCAAAACCCAGCTCAACAAAATAAAATCAGAAGTGGAAACCCTGGGGAACCCAACACCAAATATTATATGGCTAGGAGACTTAAACCCTTGTCTAGCGGGGGGTCTGTGGCCGTTTTGGGCCTTTTCAGGCCATTCTGACTGCTATATCAACCATCAGCATGAAAGGAACTGTATTGTGCCGAAAACTAGGCGGAAATCGCTACACAATGACACCACATACAGCTACGTAGCACTCGTGGAGCACTGACAGTGTTACCTCAAAGATGGAAGTTTAGCGGATTTTGCTACATTGTTCACTTTTAGCGAACTATTGGTCACACTGTCATCCTCCCGTGCGGTGGGGGAACTGGAGTTAGTGTGGGCCGGGAGGCCACAGATGTCGGACGTATGGTTCATTACTGTTCCACCCATTTTCACTCGATTTTCACCCATTTTTCACCCGTTTTTTGCCAGTTTCTTTAACTCGACTTATGTTGCGCGCCGCTCTTTAAGGGTTAACCTACCAAACATTAAATGGAGACAACTAGAAAACCAGTTAGTGGCAAATAACACCGGAGAAGCAAATACTAATACGAGAGAGCTTTTTGAACTTTGTGATTTTTTTAGTCTTACCCAACATATTGCTGAACCCACACGGGAAAACAATATCTTAGACCTGGTCTTCACTAACAACGACTCTCTAGTACACAGCATTAACATATCGGACACAACATACTCAGATCATAAATTAATTGAGATCAAAACAACCTTAGAAAGTGTACAGACAACCTCAGAATCGAGAACATAAACCGGCCCCTTCAGTAAATTTAACTTCAATAA
This sequence comes from Paralithodes platypus, assembly GCA_032716605.1. Taxonomy (NCBI): domain Eukaryota; kingdom Metazoa; phylum Arthropoda; class Malacostraca; order Decapoda; family Lithodidae; genus Paralithodes; species Paralithodes platypus. The sequence continues at coordinate 35,281,537 of CM064499.1, forward strand.
CAAAAACATTAGGTGGGAAGAGGTAAATCAAGAAATGGAGGAAATAGACTGGGAAGATTTAATGGATAACCTGACACCAGCAGAATGTCTAGTCTTAATAACAGAAACCATGACCCAAATCTGTAGCCACCTGTAAGACAAACAAAACGAAGAAGCAAACAAGATCGGGAAAGGAGGAGGCTGTACAGAAGAAGAAAATTACTCACACAAAGACGCTCACATCAAAATCTACAGGATAGGCAAAAGGTCGAAATAGATAGAGAAATTGTGGAAATTGAACAAAGGCTAAGAATATCATTTATTAGTGGCCCCTCCATCATTGACGAACATGCCTATTACATAAGGCATCCTCTTCAAACACTAATCCGCCGTAGTTTGAATCTACCGCGCAGAGCATTTAAAAACTGAGGAGCCTTCATCATGAGCGCACGCGACCTCACTCATGGCTTCAGTCATTATGAATTGGGTTCTCACTACGAAAAAACTTCGTAAAAAATAAAAACAAAAAGAAAATAAGAATAACTATCCAATAAGCTTTCCATCATATCGTGGATGTACTTGTGTGGATTTCTGACCAGACGCTGAATCAGGCGTCATTCCTCCTTCTTTGCTCTGCGCTCAGCCTGCCCGGACGTACCTTTCAGGCTCCGCTGGTTCCGCATTCGTTGCGTCCCTAGTGAGTTTTTTCTCATTTGTTTACTCTAGGATGTATCGAGTAAGGTTAGGATAGGCGTAGCAGGAGTGTCCTGGGCTGGTTGCCCGCAGTGCAGTGTATTTTGGGTCGTGTGTATGGGGCATCTATTTCGGATGTACCCTCGTGGTCCTGTTGTGGACACGTGAACTTTTCACAGTTGTGTTAGTTGGTGATGCAGGCGGCTTTCATTACGCGTTAATTATTGCTGCCTTTTATCCTTCTGATGAGGTAAGCTGTGTGTTTGCTGACGTTCCCAGCGTATTTTTCTTCACTTAGTGAAGTTTTTTCTGGGTCCGTGTCAGGCTTCCCGGGGTGGGAAGTTATCGCTTCGGTGGTGTGTTGGCGGTGGTTCCTGTTGTGATATTCCAGTGTGTGTTTATATTTCAACTATTTTCATGCCGTCTACCTAGGCCTAGCCAGACGCTCGTAGCTTTGCCACATGTCTAGTGTTATTATTTATTTTATAAATATGCCCTACTGTGTCATGTGTATCCGGGTTTTAGTTGTGTATTGGCTAATTCCTCGGACTATAATTGTTTCCTGGTTTAGTTGTGTATTGGCTAATTCCACGGATTATGTTGTGACCTTGGTTAGTCGTGCGTGTCTCTCCTCGTGTCGTATTGTTCAGATGGTGTCTGTTCAGGGTGGGGTTTGCCTTCCGGCGGGTTTTTTCTCGGTTTCACCATGAAAAATCCTGACCGATGAGCAGTGTTGGGCCACACGTGGTTTTTAACTCTGGCTGGTTCCCCGGCGTGGGGAGGTGTCTGTGGCTCTCCAGGACTGCGTCTCTGTGGGTGCCTGGTTTCAGGCCTCCTTTAAATTCCCGGCGGGATGGCTGTACCCATCCTTACATATATATATAGATATATATAAAGAAACGACGTTCTTGAGAACACTCGTTTTTTATAGGTTTTTTCTACCTGGTTTACGACAACCACATGGAAAACCTAGCTGTTGTTTAGGCGTTCCTCCCCGGCGATCTTTTACAAAGAAGTGGGGTCAGGAACTTGTGGGGTTAACTTTTAGACTTCTCACCCGGCGGGTGCACCTGAGCAGGGTGGGATAAATGACTTAGGTCTCATATAGTTAACCAATCCATTTGAGTGATACTCTGTGTATCGCTGCCTTTACTCTTACGGCAATTGAAGGTTCAGTGAGGTTTAACCATATCGATTCCCACACCCGGCGGGTGCCCCTAAGTGGAGGAACTAAGGAATTTATAAACAAATTCAATTTCGATTAACCTTAATTGGGTGATACTTTCAGTATCGCCGCCTTCTATTTTTACGACGATCGTTTGGGACAATTCGTTAAAAAATCAGATCTCGTATATTCCTGCCCTGGGCTATTCTACTAAAATATTTCAAGGGCCGGCGTCTTTATGAGGGGGGCTTTGTTACAAAATTGAATCTTGAGACAGTCACCACCTCCTACAGACTATAAGTGCCATACTGGACCATTATATCAGAGGGTATTCTTCATGTTCTTTAGCTAAGAAGATTTGTTTAGCCTCTTTACACCCAGCCGCGTAGCGAGATGTGTTAGCTGTGTCTTTGCATCCCGTTACCCGGCGGGTTATTAACACTTGTATGCGAACACGTGGGTTAACCTTATGAGCATTAATTCCTGGAAATTTTTCTTTATTTTTCCAGAGCCGAGCTCCGGCGGACCAATACAGACCCGGCGGTAGTTTCCTCACACCAGTCTCTGTCATGGCTACTGTGGCCCCAGTTTTTGCCCTGTGCATTACCCCTACTTGCGCGGGTATCCCAATTTTTGCGCATACCCTTTGCATAAGGTGTGTTAGATGTCTAGACCGTTCAAGGGGTCTCTGGGTTACACTTAATTGTTCATTTTGCTCCCAATTAGCCAATAAAGTCCTGTGTGACAATGACAAGACCGCGGCGGTAGCGTTGAGAGAGGTCAGACAACAAATGTCGGCCTACACTACCATTGTCGCACATAAGTCACTTCAATGTGACAACGTCCCACTTTGGGATAAGTTGCTGTCAGAGCACCCTCCCCCTAAACGTACCTCTAGAGTAACGGGTTTTAAGCCGACAGAGACTAGCCAGGGTTCTGTATCGTCTGTGGATACGTCTAAACGCCCGAGAGAGCCTACTCCCCCGGCAGCCACCTCCTCGTCGCAGGCGAGATCGAGGTCAAGGTCACCCCTCAGACAGCGGTCTTCAAGTCGGGCCTCTTCCCCGGCTAGTAAGAAGTGTAAGACTGAAGCTTCCCCCAGTGGCCATGGTGGTGATTCTTCCAAACCTAGGTCTAGTTCGCGGTCACACCGTAGCCACAAATCCTCCAAAAAGGATTCCCATAAGAAGTCCTCTCGACATTCTACTAAGTCTAGTGCATCTCATCGTACCTCTACACCTGAAAATGTTTCTGTTACAGCCTCAGAGTATAGTGAAGCGCCTGTCCCTAAACAAGATTTACCTATTGATATTTTAACCCTAGAAACGGAAAGTTCAGGGAATTCAATAATTGAGAATGTTTCAGACTCTCAAGAGAGCGTAGGCCAGAGCCTCGGTGTTTGGCGGTTTGCTCAGCCAGGGTCTGACCATCCACGTCCGACTCATACGAGTCACACAGTAGCCGATGTCCACAGGGACGCGGCGACCCCATCCTCTATCCCTGACTTATCTTGGAAACAAGGTACCCCTGCCTCGGCGGGGTCTTCTCAGGAGGATCGGGAGGAACAAGATGAAGTGTCATTAATTTCAGATAGGGAGGGACAAGGGTCAGGCTCAGGCCTGGACGCCGCCCATGATAATACTGATTCACCTGAAAGTTCTGCATCTAACCAGTTTGTTACAGCACAAGAAATTGATGGGTTACTTACTCATGCTCTATCAAAATTCTTTAATCAACAACGAGAAAACCCCACAATGGACTTGGGGGCTCCCTTGACAAGTTCTGCGGTACGGCCTCTGATAACGTCAATCGATTTATCTAAGATTCCTAACCCTCCTACTCTGTCACCGGCAGGGAGCTCTAAGCCAGCTACGGCGGCATTCACTACGTCAAATGTCAGGGTCATTACGGATGTTAATCCACCCCCTCTAGACAAAGCGCCTCTTAGAAAAGTAGCTATGCCCCTGCTTTATGGGCCAGACGAGTCATGGGTCCCTTTGAACCCCTCTAAGCCAGAGCTTGCCCAGCCTACCTTGTCAGGGGAACTCCCGGTACCACATGAGTGGTTTATCCAGGGAAATAAGTCAAAGAAATTAAGGGCATTGGATGCCTTGGGTAATGTTTTGGACGTAAATATCAAGGCTATACCTAGTTATTATCATCAGGATTATTTTGTTTATGCATCTAAGCCTGCTTTACCCCCTGCCTCAGCTTCAAAACTTTTTTCAGACTGGTCTAAGCTGGATGGGTTTAATGATATTAAGGCTCTGTTGGCTCTTACTCCTGAACTAGATTTACAGACCGTCACAGACGAGACAGCTAATCCAGTGTTGAAGGTGGGACAGTTGGGACCAGGACCTTGGGTGGATTGGGAGGTAGAGGCTCAAAACTTTGCAACCACTTTCACTTCTAAATCTTCCCACCAGATCCCTCAGGATACACATTCATGGTTCTCCATGCCGGTAGGTTCTGCCGGCGGAGTTCCGTCAGCTTTATTTTCTTTTCTAGCTGCCCCTAAGATTAATCTTTGTGAACTAAAGGAACCATTCACTACCCCTACCCCTTCTCACCTAGACAGAGAATTTAGGCGAAGGGGAAAAGCTTTCCGCCTGTTTTCACAGTACATAGTTTCTCAACAGGTGGCTAAGTCTTTACTCAGGTCTACTCAGGCAATCGCAGACGCGGATGCTCGAAGATCAGTTGAGTTATCCCGGCGTCTGATTCTTCAGTCGTCGATTCAATCCTTAGGTGACATACGCACAGCCTTACTTGAGGCAGTGCGAGCACGACAGGATCTTAGGATGTCATTAGTTCGCAAGCTGCCTGATCGCATTGCTAACCAGGTGGTAATGTCCCCAGTACTTACACCTTCTTTAATGTCCCCTGATGTATGGCGAACAGTGTTTAACATGGCACAGGCCGTGAAGCACAGTCCCGCACAGGCTAAGAAACCCGCATTTAACTTCCCCAAACCTAAGCCTCCTACTAAAGCTCAGCCAGGGGGTTCTAAGCCGTTTCTTCCGCCTAAGTCCTCCCAATCCCCCCTGGGTCAGTTCAGGCATAGACAGAGAGGGTTTTCAGGACAGAGGGGACGCGGCCAGTATAAGCCGGGGCAGGGCCAGTCTTCGGCCCACACCAGCCAGCCGGCGAAGCGTCCAACACCACCAAACCCACCATCAAAAAACTAAAGTCTTTCTCACTCCCAGTGCCTATCTTAGAGCCGGAGGAACCGAGGGAAGTACAGCCGGCGAACCCTTGTCTGCTAACTGGGTCGTTCCGAACGTGTCACCAAGCATGGCCGTTAAAAACCTGGGCACGGATGGTGGCACGCAAAGGCATCACTTGGCAGTGGCTCCGGCGACCTCGCTTACGTCAGCCGACAATGGCAAATTGTGTTTCATTAGAGGTGGAGTTGCTGGTCCAGGAGATGATTGCCAAGAATGTCATCATCCCGGTCCCTCCAGATTACCCTGTATTCACGTCAAAACTGTTTTTGGTTCCCAAACGGGACAGTGTTCAGATGAGGCCGGTCGTAGACCTGTCTTATCTGAATCTTCACATTTACAACGAGTCTTTCAGAATGTTAACAGTTCATCAAATCAGGCTAACACTTCCGCCGGGAGGCTGGATGTGTTCCCTAGACCTGACAGACGCCTATTGGCACGTGTCGGTCAACAAAAGATTTCAAAGGTTTCTGGCCTTGAGGATCAGGCACCAAAATTTTGTTTTTCAGAGGATGCCGTTCGGTTTGAACCTAGCACCTCGATTATTCACGAAACTAGTCCGGCAAGCCCTGATGCCGTTGTTAAAACAGGGAATCAGAGTGTTGTGGTATCTAGACGACTGGCTGGTGGTGGCAGAGACACAACAATTATGCATAAAACATGTCAATATCATTTTAAATCATGTCAAAACTCTAGGCTTCAAGGTAAATCTGGTAAAGTCAAACCTTGTTCCCTCAAGAGTAATTCAGTGGATAGGGCTGGTCTGGGACACCGCCGCTCTCACTCTGAGTCAGAGTGTGGACAATCGCAACAGGTTTCGCAGGAAACTGTTCAGGTTTCTTCACAGTCTGACTACGACACGAAGAGTCTGGGAGTCTCTGGTCGGCTCTCTCAACTGGATTCAGCTAACTGTCAAGTTGGGCCGGTTGAAAGTAAAACGATTAATATTGGAAGGCAACAAATATTTCCCACTCTTACCGGCGGGAAAATTATGGCCCATACCAAAATTAATCCACACCTTACTAGCGGTCTGGGCGAAGAGGGAAACATTGCACTCAATCATGTCATGGACCTCTCCTCCTCCAACGGTATGGGTAGACACGGATGCGTCAGGCACCATAGGGTGGGGATTTCAGTCAAATCAGGGGCACCAGGGTCAGGGACTTTGGTCCCACTTAGAAATCTCTCACATAAATGTCAAAGAGTTACTAGTCCCCTTGTATTTCCTTCAGGCTCATGGCCCGGCGTTACGGGGCAAGTCAGTGGCCTTCAGAATGGACAATCTGAATGCAGTTCACTGTATTCAGAAACAAGGGTCAACGAGGTCAAGGAAGTTGCTACTCGTGTCGGAAGAGATTTTTGTTCTAGCCACCAGTCTAGATATTTATCTTCACGCATCTTATCTCCCAGGCGTAGCGAACGTCTGGGCAGACGCTCTGTCCCGGAGACAGAGCACGACAGTAGAATGGGAGCTCAAGCAACCCATTTTCGACCTAATGATTGCGGAGCTCTCCCATCCACAAGTGGATCTTTTTGTGTCCGAGGAGACTCACAAGCTCCCTCTATACCTCACCCGCCGGGCGATAACGCCGGCAGGGGGGCCAGACGCCCTAGTGACAGACTGGAACAGATGGAGCTCCATCTATCTGTTTCCGCCGCCAGATGCGTCACTAATGTGCCACGTAGTGAACAAACTACGAGTTTATCGAGGCTTAGTCTCGCTAATCGCGCCCCTGTGGCCGGCGCAGGTGTGGTACCAGCAATTAATAATGTGGTGCCCGGACCCGGTATCGCTCCCGGTCGGGTACTTCCACTTAGACACGATTGGCAACCTAGAGACCTCGCTGACTTTTGCATTATGGACATTCAGGAGGCCAAGTGGCTAGCACCATACGGTAGGGATGTGACCAATAAATTGCTCAATCAATATACTCAGTCTACTAAGCGACAATATCAATCTCATTGGAAAGCTTTTACTTCTTGGATTGTTAGAACGGAACAAACTGTACCCTCAGTGGCATTGGTTTTTAATTACTTGAACTATCTGTTTGAGCAGAAACGTTTATCTGTGGTTACTTTGAAGAATCACTTAACTGCGATTAGAGTGCCCTTTTTTCGACCTTACAGGTCTATCCATACCGGTGGCGGAGGAAACAGGATTTATGAGAGCGTGTTTTAAACTCCGCCCACCTCCCCGTCAGCTCATGCCTACTTGGTCTCTGGACAAAGCTTTGTCTTTACTTCATTCTCGTCTGTATCAAAATACTGCAGACTTTGCTTTAATTTTAAAGAAGGCAGTTTTCCTTTTGGCTTTGGCCACCGGAAACAGAGTGTCTGAGCTGGCGGCGATGAGCAACACACCTAATTGTCTTAGGTTTGGTAGACTTAATGATTCAATTGCCATTGCACCCTCCCCGGCGTTTGTAGCCAAGAATGAGCATAGTGCACACGTGTTTTCTGAGTTCACGGTGCCGGCGTTAAAAAGGGGAAAGGTGCATCATAATTTATGTCCAGTGCAAGCTCTAACCAAATATTTGAGAATAGCTCCTCATAACCCCCAAGGTGCTTTATGGGTAGCGAGTACGGGTAAACGCTTACTTAAACGGCGATTAGCCTCTCTTCTGGTAGAAGTCATTAAAGAGAGTAATCCCGGCGTTGTGGGTAGGGCCCACGATTTACGCAAGTGGGCGGCCTCTTTACGTTTCCTGAAAAACTTTTCAGTTGAAGATATTGCGTCCACACAGTTGTGGGCGTCTAATCATACGTTTCTCTCTAGATACTTGTCAGTTGCTCTAGACAAACCTTCCTTACCATGTATAGCTTTAAGGCAGAGGGTCTAGGTGGCCCTGCAGTCACTTATGTTTATTTTCACGGAAGGGGGGGGGTGCAGTCAGTTGACATAGGACACCCTAGACCCCGCCGGAGTATGAGAGCTGTGATACAATTTAAGGTTAAAATGTGATATGAAAATTTCTCTGCGAGAATTTGTGCTAGTACAAAGTTTAGTACAAAACAACGGTGTTGTTATAGTAGTTTTACCTGCGAAAGCAATGTAATATTAGTTCAATGGAGTTCATTAACAATTGATCTCCACATGTATTTTGGGGTTTATGATGTGCACATATAAACTTATAACTTATTATTTTTATCACCACTCGTTGAGTGGGGTGCCTTTTGTAACTACAGATCTGTGTTCAGAATCTTCAGGGTTACCCATTTTTGTCGGGCAGGCTTCTTTGAAGCACGCACCTGCCTGAACCCCTTTTTCTTGTATATTTCCGGCCTACGCCGTATTAAATACATTTTTCAAAAGTAAGAATACTATGTGGTTGTTTTTATTATCTGCTTTTCTAGAGTTATGATATGATTACGAATGTCCCCCTCCAGTCTTAGATATCAGGCATGTTCGTCAATGATGGAGGGGCCACTAATAAATTATAGGTTTGACTCCTGTAAGGAGATAAAGAAAACCTAATATTTAGTAGTGGCCCCGTAATCATTGACGACTGGGGCCCTCCCGACCGTCCCCTTCCCATTCGTTGATGTATTAAGGATTTTGGTTTACTTGATATGTCAGTGAAGGAGGAATGACGCCTGATTCAGCGTCTGGTCAGAAATCCACACAAGTACATCCACGATATGATGGAAAGCTTATTGGATAGTTATTCTTATTTTCTTTTTGTTTTTATTTTTTACGAAGTTTTTTCGTAGTGAGAACCCAATTCATAATGACTGAAGCCATGAGTGAGGTCGCGTGCGCTCATGATGAAGGCTCCTCAGTTTTTAAATGCTCTGCGCGGTAGATTCAAACTACGGCGGATTAGTGTTTGAAGAGGATGCCTTATGTAATAGGCATGTTCGTCAATGATTACGGGGCCACTACTAAATATTAGGTTTTCTTTATCTCCTTACAGGAGTCAAACCTATAATATGAACTACAACATATGGAAGAGGAGAGGAAAGCTATTGCAGGTATAAAGGAAAATTCCAAATACTTCCTTTCATACGCCAAACAACAGGCTAAAACAACATCAAACATCGGCCCACTGAGCAAAGGGGACGGCTCTTTCACAGGGTACAAAAAGGAAATGAGCGAACTCTTAAGCAGGCAGTATGAAATGGCATTCAGTGAGCCTGATGAAACAAAAGTCATCAGAGACCAAAATATATTTTTCATGGAAACCTCCACCACGGAAACCCCTCAGATGCTGGATATTGATTTCGGTCCAAAAGACATAGAAGAGGCCATTTCCAACATGCCATCCCACTCGGCACCAGGCCCGGACTCATGGAATTCGATCCTAATGAAAAAATGTAAGGAAAACCTCTCAAAACCCCTGGCTATAATGTGGAGAAGGAGTCTAGACACTGGTGACATACCAGATAGCTTGAAAAATGCAATAATTGCCCCACTGCATAAAGGAGGGAGTAAAGCACTACCAAAAAACTACCACCCGGTAGCTCTAACCTCTCACATCATTAAAGTTTTCGAGCGAGTCCTGCGAAGCAAAATTTGCGAATTTGCGAAGGCAAATGAACTACACAACACCGGTCAACATGGGTTCAGAGCGGGAAGATCATGTCTCTCACAACTTTTGGAACACTATGACAAAATTCTTAAAAGCGCTAGAAGAAAAGAAAAACGTGGATGTCATTTACACCGATTTTGCTAAGGCATTTGATAAATGTGACCATGGTATAATAGCCCACAAACTGAAAGCAAAAGGTATAACTGGGAAAATCGGACGGTGGATATACAATTTCCTCGTAAACCGAAAACAATCGGTAGCAGTAAACCAAGTCACTTCTGAGCCTTCGGATGTCAAAAGCTCAGTGCCCCAAAAAACAGTGCTAGCGCCCCTTCTGTTCCTCATACTAATTTGCAACATAGATACCAACACCAGACACAGTACGGTGTCGTCTTTTGCTGATGACACAAAATTAAGCAAGATAGTAAACACACAAGAGGACACGGGCCGACTGCAGGAAGACATGAATGTAGTGTTCCAGTGGACCAGGGAAAACAACATGCAATTCAATGAGGAAAAATTCTAATTAATACGGTACGGAGATAATAATGGTGTTAAAGAAATTACAAATTACTTAACAGAATCTAACCACATAATAGAACGGAAAGACAGTGTGAAAGACCTTGGGGTATTAATGTCTGAAAATATGGGTTTCAAAGTACATAACCAGGTCAAAGTGGCGGCTGCGAAACGTCTAACGGGTTGGATTCTGCGTACTTTTAAAACACGCGGTGAATTGCCTATGATAACGCTCTTCAAATCTCTAGTGCTACCGCGTCTTGAATACTGTAGCGTATTAACATCCCCATACAAAGCAGGTGAAATAAATGACGTAGAGAGTGTACAAAGAAATTTCACTTCGCATATAAGTTCGATAAAACATCTACACTATTGGGAGCGTTTAAGAGCACTGAATCTGTACTCACTGGAACGTAGACGAGAACGTTACCTAATAATATACACATGGAAAATCGCACTTGAACACCTCTATCATATCCCCTCTAACTCTGCGTCTCTCTAACGAATGTAAGCCTAATTTCTTCAACCTTTCTTTATACGGAAGATTTCTAATATTATGGATCATTTTTGTCATTCTACGTTGTACTCTCTCCAATGAATCTACGTCCATTCTGTAATAAGGACACCAAAATTGAACAGCATAATCCATATGGGGTCTCACTAATGACAAGTAAAGTTTTAAGATAACATCAGCAGTTCTGTTACTCACACTCCTAGAGATGAACCCGAGAATCCGGTTTGCCTTGTTTCGAACGCTTATACACTGTTTTCTAGGCTTCAAATCATTGCTAACAAACACACCTAGATCTTTCTCACAATTCGAGTTTTCTAATTCCATATTAGCTAGTTTATATTTAACATTTGTATGCATCTTCCCTATCTTTAATACCTTGCATTTGTCAATGTTAAACTTCATCTGCCAATTTACTGACCATTGGTGTAAGGTATCTAGATCCCTTTGGAGGCACTCTATATCTCTATCTGAATCAATTGTTCTCCCCATTTTGGTATCGTCTGCAAATTTACATATCCTACTAGTTAACCTAAATCAAGGTCATTTATGTATATAACAAACAACAGAGGACCTAATACAGATCCCTGGGGGACACCACTTTTGACTGCTCCCCATTCTGACTTCGTACCATTTATGCCGACTCTCTGCTTCCTACCAATTAGCCATGACCTAATCCATCCCAACAACGCCCCACCTATTCCATGCGCCTCAACCTTTCTTATCAATCTCTCATGGGGGACTCTGTCGAAAGCTTTACTGAAATCTAAATATATTATATCAATTGACTTGTCATTATCTACTGCTTCATATACCTCTGAGAGAAAAACTAAGCAAATTAGTAAGGCAAGAATGTCCCTGAGTGAATCCATGCTGAGAAGAATTTATTAAATTAAATGTATCTAAGTGGTTTCTAATTTTACAAGCAATAATTGACTCTAGTAGCTTTCCTATGATTGATGTAAGACTAATGGGACGGTAATTGGATGCTATTGATTTGTCACCTTTTTTGAAGATCGGAACTACGTTTGCAAGCTTCCAAGCTTCTGGAACTATACCTGTCTCTAATGACTTGTTAAATAGAAATGTTAATGGGTAACTTAACTCATCCCTACATTCTTTTAATACTCTAGCATATACCTCATCAGGACCAGGCGATTTATGAGGTTTCAGTCTGTCAATTTCCTTAAGCACATCATCTACTTATAGTAACCGTACTTAACCTATTTTCTATACTATCGCTATATACCTTACGGACTTCTGGAAACTGTGCCAAATTTTCATTAATGAAAATGGAAAGAAATTGACTATTTAATGTACTGCACACTAAATCATTTTCTGTCATTTCTCCTATCGAAGTTTTAAGGGGACCAATTACATCTCTAACCTTGGATTTATATACAGTACAGTAGTTGGTAAAAAGCTTTAGGATTATTTTTTGAGTCATTGGCAACCTTAATTTCATAATTTCTTTTTTCTTTCCTAATATCCTTTTTTACCTGTCTTGATAGATTCTGATAGTAAGCAAGTAGGTGAATTTCGCCTTTCCTAATTTTTCTATATATTCCTCTCTTTTGTCCTAGATCTAATAGTCTATTATTCATCCATTTGGGTTGGTTCTGTGTTGATCTAAATTTTCTTTTGGGGATGTATTTATTTTGTGCATTGAATACTGACTCGATAAAATTATCGTATGTATCTACCAAGGTTGACGTCTCTTCCTGACTTAAGATGACAGGTGCCTGAGAAGGGGTACACTCATTTGGACACCTGGATCGACTTAATTTTTTGACCATAGGGTCCGCTAATAGGGCTCTTCTTAACCCACCATAATTGGCTTTTCTGAAGTCAGGTATTAATGTTGTATTCTCTCTGGTATTACCTTTCCATTGTATATTAAAATACACAGAATTGTGGTCACTATTTCCTAGGTGGTCCCCTATCTCTACATTATTTACCATATGTTCATTGTTACTGAAAACTAGATCGAGAATATTATTACCTCTAGTCGGCGTATCTATGAATTGAAATAAAAAACTATCTTGTACTACCTCTATAAACTCCTCAGAATCAGAGTCTCCTATTTGATGCTGCCAATCTATATTCGGAAAATTAAAATCCCCCATAATGCACACATTGCTAAACCTTGATGCCATTTTAATTTCCTCCCATAATGACGTTCCGTCATTTCTACTCATATTTGGCGGTCTATACATAACTCCAATAACTATGGTCTCACTACCTTTGTTAACCTCTACCCAAACACTTTCATTATCGTTATTTAGTCTAATACCTGATTTAATACAGCTTTTTAATGTACTCCTGACAAACACTGCTATACCGCCACCCTTCTTACTTGTTCGGTCATATTTAAACAAACTATATCCTGGTATATCAAATTCTGCTAAAGAATGCCTGGTTTCTGTATTAATCCAGGTTTCAGTTAGCGCTATTATGTCTATATTTTCTTTGCTAACAAGGGCTCTAAGTTCATTCATTTTGTTACATAGACTCCTACAGTTTGTGTAATATACTCTCAATTTACTTCTTTTCTTTATACCTAATTTACCTTTATTTCTAACAACATTTCCATCTTCCGTTGCACCATCACTACTATCATTTGCAATATAGTCATCATTTTTAGCATGAGACTGAATATCCTTATCGCTTTCGCCTGACGCTAAAATTGTTCCATTTAACCTCTCATTTACACTCTCAATATTTCTGTTCAAAACCCCACAACCACCCTATCTAAAGAACTAGCTAATGTGGAAACCCCTAACCGTGAAAGATGAACCCCATCCCTTGCGTACATCCCATCTCTCCCATAGAAACTATCCCAGTTATCAATGAATGGTATTGCTTTTTCTTTGCAATATTTCTCCAAACGGCAATTGACACCAATCGCCCTGGATGTCCATTCCTTGGGAACTCCTCTTCTGGGTAGGATACAATGTACTACAGGGATCCCTCCCTTCATCCTAACCTTATCTAACACATCCCGATACTGCTGCAGCAGTTCCTCACTTCTACCCTTACCAACATCGTTACTCCCGGCACTGAGACAGATAATGGAGTTATCTCCACTATCTTCCAAGATGTGGTCCATCTTCTCTAAAAACCCTCCCAACTCCATGGCCAGGCAGACACACAACCTTCCTAAGTTTAGTGCGGGTAGCCCTAACTAAATGTCTTACCATGGAGTCGCCCACAATCGACACAGACTTTCCTTCTCGGGACACAGACTTACCTTTCCCTCGGGAGGATCCAGCAGCTGCAGTTGGAGAACCCCGGTGGTGGCAGAAGCTCCCTTGGTGGTGGTGGTGGTGGTGGTGGTGGGGGGGGGTGGGGGGGGGGGGGGGGGGGGTGGTGGTGGTGGTAGGTAGCACAGCGTCAGCGGTTGGAGCTGAGTCGGCGGCAGGCACTTCGGCTAACCCTCCCTTATCCTGACTATCTTTTCCCTCACATTCGTCTCGCAAAGGAGAGAATGTATTTGTCACACTCATACCTATTCTACTATCCTGCTTCTTGAGTGTGACTTTCCCACCCGTATTTTTAACAACCTGCCATGAATACAATTTTTCATCAACTTCCTCCCTTTTCCCCTTACTCGACTTAATTTCCTCTTGGCTAAGCTTGAAAGCTAGATTTTCGTCTTTAATCAAATCCACTTCCCTCTGAAGTTTAACATTAACCTCCCTTAGAGCCAAGACCTCTTCCTTCACCACAACCATCTCTTCCCTTACCTGGAGAATAAGATGATGCAGTTCAGTAAAGGACTCCCACTCCATACCTGACATGATCCCAAAACGCTTAGCGAGGAGCAAACAACTAAGTACAGAAAACAAAAACAAATAAGTCAACTAACAGCTAAAAACTGAGCTAAAACACTTTTATATAATTATACACGAGTGCACTGCCTCCAAACACAGGTAGGTGCGTATGGTCACTGGGTCACGAGCAGGTGGTCCGGGCAGGAACTCAGATTAACACAACCTCCTCCTGTCACTGACTGAACTGAACTGATGACATCAACATTTTTCATTATCCAATAAACTTAAAACACTCAGATGTAAGTCATTTTCAGAGTAAATATACAATTTGTTTTGCCTTTGGAAACAGGATGGGTTGAGGGGGACTTTGCCCCCCTCATCCCCCCATGACTTATTGAAATCAGCATCTATTTTATCAGTAAGGGGCTTAATAAGAGTTTCACTGCCGTCAATAGGGAGAATTATAGGGACAGATTTTGTTTTTACAGTACCGTACTTTATATAGTGCACATAAAATGTATCTCTGGAGGTTGAAACACATATTAGTATGATCATTGCAACATCCTTATTCTATACTAGCCTTCAAATATTGAGAAATCATTTGTGGTAGTTTCGGTAATAAGTACCAAAATTTGATACCTATATTGTTGCGTCTCCTACATATTGACCCAAAATAATTCGTGACAATAATAGGCTAGGCAAGAATGTTAAGTGCGGGCGTACCGCCAGCCTTGTTTACACTACGCGTAGTGGCGTCGGACCTTTGCCATTATGTTCCCGTCTATTTTGACTGCCTTTGGATACAACAATATACCTCAGTCCCTCACCCCCCATGACATATTGTCATCTGATCATCATCATATTGCCAGCAGGGGGCAAATTACCAAAAAAAAAATCGCCGTCAAAATAGACGCGAATTTAACCACGGCGATCGACAAATGTAAACATGACGGCGGCGGGGGAGGCGTCGGACCTTTGCAATCAAATCATGTTCCCATCTATTTTGAATACCTTTGGATTGGATACAATATGTTGAGAGGGAGCTTTGCCCCCGCTCACCCCTCATGACATATTGTCATCATCATATAGGCCTATATTGCCAGCAGGGGGCAAATAACCGAAAAAAAATCGCCGTCAAAATAGACGCGAACTTTACCGCGGCGATCGTCGCCCTATGTAAAAATGACGACCGTAGGCTACGCCCGGAATCTACATCCATCCCCAATAATATTCAGTACCCTAGGCCTAATAGGCTACTGAATATTCTTTCATATTTTTATCTGTGATAGCCTATAGCCAGGGCCTAGCCTAGGCCTATAGGCTACCTAGGCCTAGGGCCACCTATACTGAATAATAGTTTATTTTGGTATAATCCTGTGTAGACTAGCGGGTAGACCTGTCGGCTACTTATATCTCAATAATTTGGTAAATTTAAATACATTTTTACAGTTTACGTTCATAAATAGGCTAGTCCACTAATATACTAGGTTAGGTTTGGTTAGGTTAAAAGATATTGATCAATGTTTCTTAGTAGGCTAGGCCTAAATAGGCATCTGAAAAACAGTTCAGTATATAATTGTTTAGTAGAAGGCCTTTTTTTCTAGTTATTAAAAACGTATTCTATGGTGTATTATATGATATATAGAAACAATAGAACTGTTAAAATGACCTGGGAAGTGTAGGCTATATTAAACCAAATACAAAACTAAGAGCAGTGGGACTCTAGGAGGGTGGAGGGCAGGGTGTCAAACGACGCGTTTTTTTTTTAGCGAATGAACTTTTTGTAGCCTATAATGATAACAGAAACTCCCCCAATTTTTTTTTTTTTTTTTTTTTTTTCTAGGCTAGCCTATAGGGCTATTCCAACTATCCTACTCCCTCTCGGGAATAGGCTGATAGCCTTTCTTAGTTTCTTACAGTAATCCTCTGGAAAAAGGCAAACTAGGCCTGTGTATCCAGCTCAGTACCAGTACTTGCACTGCTGCGGTCGTTCACGGTGACTGTTGGCGGCGGCGGTAGCAGACGCAAAATTTTTACTATTCTGTATTTTTGCTTTATAATCAAACTTCAAATCTTGTCTTCCCCATGCTTTATCAAGATTACTTTCAAACTCCCTTATTGATTCGGAATCGACTACATACTGGGGCAGTGCGTTCCACTCATTTACCACTATATCACAAAATGAGTTCTTTGCCTTCTCAAGCCTATTTTTTCTTTGTAAATTTTCTTAGAGTGTCCTCTCGTTCTTGTTCCCTCCCGCATCAAGAAAATACCTTCACACAAATCCTCATCATACTTTCCTGACACTACAGTATCTTAAAAGTCTCTATCATATCCCCTCTCTTTCTCCTATAGGCCTATGCCAGTGTCGGAAGCCCCAGTGTCCTCAACCTCTGCTCATAGCCCGCGTTCTTCAACGTTGGTACTAGCTTGCTAGCTCTCCTCTGCACTTTCTCCACTGCTTCTATATCCTTTACCATATACATGTACTGTATATGGAGCCCACACCTTTACACTCTAGCCGCTGTCTGCTGAACACGGTGAGGCCCATGAGGTCTTACTCCAGTCTAGGGAGTGAGACATGCGAAGCTTCACGGCAATCACGGCTCGAAGCAACTCCACCTCTGTAGCCGCCTTGCGTGCTTCACAGTCTAATTAAAAAAAGAAAAAAAAAAGTAAATAGACCTAGACACAATTTTGGTCTCCATATTTTCCATCTTGATTGCTTTTAGATTGCAGGAAATGCTGGGGATGGATGTAGAGTTTACTGTCCACATCACTTACCTCGTTGTACCTTCCTGTTAAATACAATAATAATTTGTTTAGCTCGTATAGGCCTAGGTGCAATTATAGAAATTTACCAAAAAAACAATTAGGCTAGCCTACGAACAGTTCTACCCACTACTCAGGATCTTACCAATTTACCATAGCCTAGGCTAAATAAGAATTGCACAGGGCCGGTGGTGCCGTGGTGGTGTGACTAGGGTGGCCCTGGGCAGGGTGTCAATCCACAAAATATGAATTGTGTTATCATTAGGCCTATGGTTTATTATTTTGTTATCATTATAGGCCTAGCGCGACGGAGCGGCGAAGGCGCGAGCTCTAGGGGGGTCAGGGCCTCAGGGGGCATGCCCCCCCATGATTTTTTGGAGAATTTAGGTGTCTAAAGCAGTATTTCCTGCAATCTAAAAGCAATCAAGATGGAAAATATGGAGACCAAAATGATGTCAATTTACCTTTTTTTGTTTCTTTAAAAAAAAAAGGGTTGGGGGAGTTTCTGTTATCATTATACAAAAAGTTCATTTGCGTTATCACTAAAAAACCCAGCGTCGTTTTGACTCGTTTGACACCCTGGCCCTGGGACCTGGGTGTGAGGCCGTAACGACTAGGGTGGCCCTGTGGGAGGCCGGAGTGATTAGGGAGCTTAGTACTAGGGCAGGGGCCGGAAAAACTATGGGCCAGAGTGACTTGAAGTCGCTATAGCCTAGGCCTAGGCTGCTAGGCAGGCTAGGCTAGCCTACTAAGCCTAGGCTAGGCCTAGGCCTACTGGTTACTGCACTGGTTTAGCCTAGGCCTAGATAGCCTACTAAGATATTCAGTGTTCTTGGTTCTGCCTATAAGTGTAAGTTTGTCTGCCTATAGGCCTATATTACATCACTAGTGAGTGGTGCCCACATTACTCACAGTAACTCACTGTGACTATGGAGTATGGAAACCTTACAAGTCCCACTGAACTAAAATCCCTGTAAAGCCGGTATCACACGAGAGCTTTTATAGGCCTAGGACAAGTAAACATTCGATGATCAACATTTTCCTGGCAAAATTTCTGGAATATTTTGCACTGGTATCGGAAACTAGACTAATGGTAGATGAATTTAAGTAACCGAAATATTATAAATGTTGACCTCATAAGCTGCCAGACCAGTGTTGAGGATAAATGTTGAGTGAAAAAGCGCTCGTGTGATACCTGCTTAACACTAACACCATCCCACCTGATATTCTTTTTCTTCTTCTTCATATGGGGTCAGCCACGCCCTTGTATCGGCTTCCACCCTTCTGGGAAACGAGACTGGCATACACAAATGTGGAAAAGGGAACTAAACGAAAAATCTAGTCTGAAGATCAACAGAACTTGGAAGCAGAAGATTAACCCAGGGACCAGCCATGCAGACTCTTAACCTCTCCGCTGCGTAGGTGGAGTATTGGCCACCCCTCCCTGTGCGGAGGTATTTAGACTGTTTCCTAAACTCAAATCGTCATCGTACCATAAATATCATTAACCTAAGAAGTGCGCATGGGGGTAATTAGACACCTCTCCCTATGCTGACGTATTTGAGCTGTTTCCATTACTAAAATATTCATTTTACCATAAATAGCATTAATACTTATCCTAACGCGCCTATCGTATAAATACGATAGAATATGACTCTTTTGTGATCTTGTATGTCTCTGTGACGTCACGATCTCTCCTACAGCACGACGTAGGACGAGTAGATCGTATATTATAAGATTGTAAATAAGTTAAGTTATAAAAGGCCTAATATGCTATTAAGCAATATTGCCATGGTCTTATGTAGTATATATGAATTTATCGTATATATTAATATAATTTATCGTATAGAGCAACCTAAATGCGGTACGATAATTTGGGCTCCTGGCGGTTTGCCAAGGCAGCAAGGTGTGCTTTTGAGGTACGCCAGAGCCTTCACGAACACCAACCAGTTAACATCTAATTTTCCGCCCTCAGTTGATCGTGCTTTTGTGCCTCTAATCACAATACACATACAGCAATACACACAGCTACACCATCACGACGCTCTCATCGACATCATGACTGACTGATAGATAAGCATATTATTCATGTCCATTCCCATGTAATCATTTATTCTTTCTTTAACTTGACTCGAGTCTTGGGACCGAAGTCTCGTTCCCCATTGTCCACCGCCATATTGGGTAAAACGTTCTCCCTTGCCTCATTGCCACGTGGAACTATTGGTGAGTTAATTCCTGGCTAATATTAACCCTTATAACCTTACCCTATATATACATTTATTATGTGAGACATTTGGATATAAATTAGCTTGTTTCAGATTGAATTCAATTTAGATATAGAGTAGTTTTTATTTAGATTGATTTTATTTTATTCATTATAGCTTAATAATATTTAACTTCCATTGATAGTTTACCACATTGGTGCCCAGACCCGGGAATTAGCTACCAGTAAGGGATTTTAAGGTAATGAACAAGGGGACATATAACAGGATGCAGGAACAACTCTATGATAAACTGGCAAGGCTAGCCAAGCGATGGTTAGAGCCGGAATGCAGGGTTGTGTCATTGCGCCTGCCTAAGTCCTGCATCCCACCCATCATCTTTCCCCAGTAATGTTCTTTTCCGTTTCAGACTTCCTGTGACATATGACCTGACCTAACATTTCTTCTTGTTCAATATGATCCATTAGCCTAGTAGGTATTGCTATTTAGTGTACTATTTTTTCTCCATAACATAGAAGTCCGCCGGTTGGCGTCTCTTAATTAGACTATTATTTGGCCGTTGTCTTTGTAACGTAATATTTAGATACATAGCCTATAGGCTCGCATGCAAAATGGATAAAAACGATAAAGAGACACCGTCTAGTGGGGTGCTGATCAAAGCCCCTAAAAATCAAAGGGCGGGACTTCGGGGAGTATTAAATAGGC
The DNA here is from genome assembly GCA_032716605.1 of Paralithodes platypus. Taxonomy (NCBI): domain Eukaryota; kingdom Metazoa; phylum Arthropoda; class Malacostraca; order Decapoda; family Lithodidae; genus Paralithodes; species Paralithodes platypus. Next base: position 35,301,629 of record CM064499.1, read on the forward strand.
TAATTGTGGACGTCAACACTTTCATCACTACTGCTGAACTAGAGGAATTGGAGGCTAGATTAGAAAACGTCCAGGCTACCCACGGACGTATTACGGCTCTGAGTGAGGTGATTGTGGCTGACATGATAGAGGAGGAAGAGATTGTTACAGAGTGTGATAATCGCGCCCTCTATGACGAACCTGTCTTTAGAGCGAAGTACCTATTACAGCGTGCAATCGCGAGTAAGAAGGGAGGCGATAATGAGGCCCATAGAAGGGCTGACCCAAAATATACTGTACACCTCCCAAAGCTCAATCTTCCTACATTTGGGGGCAAGTTAACTGAGTGGTTAGCTTTTTGGGACGTATTTCGATCTACGGTTCATGAATCCTCTTTGGATAATGTCCGCAAGTTTCACTATCTGAAGGGACAAATGGAAGGAGAGGCCTTACATTTAATAGAGGGTTTTGCAGTAGTGGGTGGTAGTTATCTTGAAGCGGTACACTTATTAGAGTCCACATACGGGGATAGAGAGCAGTTGAAGATGGCCCATGTCGTTGCCTTGTTGGGGCTCGCAGAACCACAGTATAAGGTTGATGAGTTGACAAACTTCAGGGCAAATATGGAGTGCCATACTCGATCGCTAGACACCCTAGGGCTTACCATGCAGGAAATGATAGTCATTATCTTGCGTCAGAAGCTTCCTATGGCAATACTTGATAAGGTAAGATCATTTGAGCTGGGGGAATTCAAAACTCAGTTCAGTAAGGAGATCAATAATCTACAGTTGAACAAAGGGAGAATGTATGTGTCGGGAGGGAGTGAGAATGTGGAGAAGAGGGGAACAGTAAGCATGACAGTGGGGACTAAAGTAAAGAAAGAGGGTGCGTATAAGAAACCTGCTCAGATTCTATGTAAGCTATGTAACAACAAACATAAATGGAGTTTCTGCGTAAAATACCCAACAAATGAAACAAAACTAGCACAGGCGAAAAGATTGAAGCTATGTGTAGGTTGTCTAAGTGGGGAACATGGTAAGCAGGGACAATGTACTGCTACATACTTAAGGCCCTGTCAGCACTGCAAAGGACATCACTTTGATAAGTTGTGTCCTACTGCAGATAAAGTCAAAGACGTCAAAAATGAGGGTACTACAACTGTGGCACTAGGTAGCACGCAAGACACCACTATATTGCCCACAATACAGATTCCCATGGAAGGTAATGACATTAACAAAGTTTGTCGGGTACTTCTAGATCAAGGGTCTCAACGTTCCTTTATAAAGAGGTCCGTACTAGTGGGACTGAAGTACCGAATTGTAGGGGCTGAGACTCTTCGATTACAGGGCTTCACAGGGGTTACTGATAAGCAAGACTACGAGATAGCGGAGATTTCATATTTCTATCGTAAAAACCGGTACTTTATGACTTGTATCGTAGTAGACACCCTACCAGAATATATATCTGTGGGTGTGGAGAAGGTGGAACACGCATTACGTAGCAAAGGGGTTAACTTGTCAGATCCCATGGGAAATCAGAGTGAGGTGCATGTTCTACTTGGTGTGGATCATTATTATGAAGTAGTATACCCTGGATTTAAAAAGATGTGTGGTGTAATTTTAATCCCCACTAAATTTGGATACTGCATGAGCGGAAAGGTGCATACTACACAGTCAAAGGTCCTGGTCGACACGGTCTCGATATATAGAGTCAATGTAACCGCGGCAGAGGAGTTGGGAAGGGAGGATTCCCAACCTAGTGACCCTAAGATGGCTGCCGAGTTCGACCTGGAACGACTGTGGAGATTGGATCACATAGGCATTAATCCTATGGAGACTGATTATGACTCGGAAGTTGCGCTACAAAGGTTTGACGAGTCTGTGTGCTACTGTGCCTCAGACAAGCAATATAAAGTTAGTTTACCCTGGAAGAACAGTGAGATAAGCCTGCCTACCAATTATGGTTTGGCATTAGGTCGCTTGCGCGCATTGCAGCGGAAATTGTCTAACGAACCGAGCAAGCGCCAGGCGTATGACGATGTATTTCGGAGTTATGAGGATAGGGGCTTTATAGAGAGAGTCGATGTCAAGGAACCGTGTAAGAAGGGTAGGGTTCACTATCTGGCCCATCATGGGGTAAAGAAAGACAGCGTCACCACACCAATACGGGTGGTGTATGACTGTTCTGCCCACCAAGGTCAACAACCCAGTCTGAATGACTGCCTGTTGACAGGTCCGTCCATGGTGTCGGACCTGTCCCAACATCTATTGCGGTTTAGGCTGGGAAAGTACGCCTATACCAGTGACATCGAGAAAGAATTCTTGATGGTCAAGCTAAAGGAGGAAGATAGAGATGTTAACCGCTTTCTTTGGTTCAGCGACATTAGCGACTCTGAAAGTCCGGTCATAATATACCGTTTTCGGGTTGTACTCTTTGGGGCCACTTGCTCGCAGTTTTTGTTAAATGCCACAATCAGAAACATCTAGCTGACACTCATGAGGACACAAGTAAACTATCTCGCGGATTATACATTGACAATTTGCAGGGTACTAGCGATAGTCAAGATGATTTGTTATATGCATACTGGCAAGCACGCAGATTGTTTGCGGATGCACATCTATTTCTCCGCGAGTGGGTTACTAATAGTGAAGATCTTCAGAGTTTAATACAGGTGGATGGTACGGCATCTCTTAACCAGGAAAAGTCCAGAAATTTGGGGATGATCTGGCAACCTAAACATGACATACTAACTTTTCAAACAAGGTCTTTTGCTCAGCAGACAGGAGCGCACACAAAAAGAAGTCTGTTGAGCAAAGTTGCGCAATTTTTTGATCCTTTGGGTCTAGCATTACCCGTTACCATAAGAGCTAGGATTCTAATGCAGGAAGTTTGGAGACGTAAAATAGGATGGGATGACAGTTTGCCCGAGGACCTGAATGACCAAGGGACATTGTTGTTGAATGAATATGCCATCCTATGTACTAAACCTATACCTCGTAAAGTGGCGGCGTTCGGTGACGTTACGTTACACACGTTTTGCGATGCTAGCGCCACGGCATACGGGGTAGCCATATATGTTGTTACTTCATTTGGGGCACATTTAGTTACGGCCCGGGCCAAGGTAGCCCCGGTTAAAAAGGTAACTATCCCTAAAATGGAATTGACTGCCATGCTGCTATTAGCACGTCTGGTGCAACATGTACGCGCAGCATACGAGAGCGAATTAAATATTGAAATTGTTCACGTATGGTGCGATAGTCAGGTCGCACTCAACTGGATACATAGCAAGAAGTCTCTGCCAGTTTATGTGCGGAATAGGGTAGATGAGATTAGAGCCCTTTTGCCAGACGTTGCTTATCATTATGTAAATACAAAGGAAAACCCTAGTGATCTCATAACTAGGGGTATAACGGCTAGCCAGTTAATGAAGTCCGAATTGTGGTGGCATGGTCCAAAGTGGCTGCTCCATGAAAGTGAATGGACGATATGGCATGCTATTGGTGAGGGACTTCTGCCACTGGAAACAGTGGCAGTTACAGCCCAACCAAATGAGCCACCGGGTCCTATCATAAAGTGGGCAAGATTCGGTGACTATAATAAACTAGTCAGAGTTGTAGCTTGGGTATTGCGATATGTATCCAATCTCAAGCTTAAAGTAACGGGCCAACTCTGCAACAGGGGTCACAACATTGATGCTCGTGAATTTAAAGCAGCTGAAGTAACTTTGATCAAAAGGGTTCAAGTAGAAACCTTTTCCAATGAATTAGAATCCTTGAAAGGCTCGAATAAGACATTAATGCCTAATATAGTTCGTCAACTAAGGTTGCACCTAGACAATGGCCTCATCAGGTGTGAGGGTCGCCTGAAGTGGTCGGGTGTACCAGACGGCACAAACCGACCTATACTTATGCCAACAAGACATCACGTTACTGATCTATTGATCATACGTGCACATAGGGAAGTAAAACACTACGGGGTATGTCATATTATATCAAATTTACGTCTCACATGGTGGATACCCAGAGTTCGACAAGTAGCTCGACGCGTAGTGAGAAAGTGTGTAATATGCCAGAGACTAAAGGGTAAACCATATGCAACTGGACCAGCTCCACCTCTACCTGAATGCCGTGTAAAGCACGTAGAACCTTTCCAAGCGGTAGGATTAGATTACACAGGGGCATTGAAGACGAGGGAGCATGAGAAGGTTTATATATTTTTGTTTACCTGTGCGACGTCTCGAGCGGTACACCTAGAACTATGTGATAATATGTCTAGCGAAGAATTTATGCTGGCGTTCAGACGGTTTTGTGCCCGTCGTTCATTCCCTCAACTCATTCTTAGCGACAATGCTCCCACTTATGTCCAAGCATCAAAATATCTAAAGGAGATGAGTAGTGATCCTACTATCATCACTTTTTTGGGAGAGAAGAAGTGCGAATGGAGGTTCATTCCAGTTAAGGCACCTTGGTTTGGTGGCATGTGGGAACGATGTGTCGGCATAGTAAAGTCAGGACTAAGAGCGGTTGTAGGACGTGCTCTATTAAAGAAGAGTGAGTTGACGACAGTCCTCACAGAGATAGAGGCAGTCGTGAATGATCGCCCGCTTACATACGTGTACACCGACCTGCAAGAACCACTACCATTAACGCCAGCTCACTTGCTATATGGGAAACCATTGATTGCGTTTCCATCTGATTTCCAATCCATAGTAGAGTTAGAGGATCCCTCGTTGTACTCTGAGGTAGCGGTGTCTAAGAGATACCAGTATATATCCAGGATAATCGAGGATTTTAGGAAACGGTGGATTAGTGAATATCTGCTAGCATTGAGGGAAAGGAGTGTTACTCCCTCTGGTAGACCAACGGCACCTACAGTTGGTGAAGTTGTTTTAATTAAAGAAGATAGTCCTCGTTTATACTGGAAATTAGGCCGCGTATTGGAGGTATACAAGGGGGCAGACTCTGTAGAGCGGGTGGCGCTATTAAAGACAGCCACTGGAACTACTGTTCGTCCTATCGCACGTTTGTACGCTTTGGAGCTCGATTCCGCATTGCAATCTGAGGCTCCACCTGTTATTGCTGGGTCCGAGGATTCTCAAAGGAACGACTCACCTCATACTGATGGTGATCATTCTCGGACCGGGACGCGTCCCAGACGCGCTGCTGCTGGCGCTGTCGACTTGTGGCGTCAGAAGATAGCCTCTGGGCAACTTTAGGTTTAAGGTGGGGTTCAGGTCTTTTTTGTGGGGGGAGTGTATCGTATAAATACGATAGAATATGACTCTTTTGTGATCTTGTATGTCTCTGTGACGTCACGATCTCTCCTACAGCACGACGTAGGACGAGTAGATCGTATATTATAAGATTGTAAATAAGTTAAGTTATAAAAGGCCTAATATGCTATTAAGCAATATTGCCATGGTCTTATGTAGTATATATGAATTTATCGTATATATTAATATAATTTATCGTATAGAGCAACCTAAATGCGGTACGATAATTTGGGCTCCTGGCGGTTTGCCAAGGCAGCAAGGTGTGCTTTTGAGGTACGCCAGAGCCTTCACGAACACCAACCAGTTAACATCTAATTTTCCGCCCTCAGTTGATCGTGCTTTTGTGCCTCTAATCACAATACACATACAGCAATACACACAGCTACACCATCACGACGCTCTCATCGACATCATGACTGACTGATAGATAAGCATATTATTCATGTCCATTCCCATGTAATCATTTATTCTTTCTTTAACTTGACTCGAGTCTTGGGACCGAAGTCTCGTTCCCCATTGTCCACCGCCATATTGGGTAAAACGTTCTCCCTTGCCTCATTGCCACGTGGAACTATTGGTGAGTTAATTCCTGGCTAATATTAACCCTTATAACCTTACCCTATATATACATTTATTATGTGAGACCTTTGGATATAAATTAGCTTGTTTCAGATTGAATTCAATTTAGATATAGAGTAGTTTTTATTTAGATTGATTTTATTTTATTCATTATAGCTTAGTAATATTTAACTTCCATTGATAGTTTACCACAGCGCCTATTATGGGTTGATTATAAAGGTATTAACCTGTTACAACAATAAAACGAGTGAAAACAGCGTTTGGATGGTCAAAATCGGAGATACAGGCCGGGAGTTGCATAATGTATGGGTGAGGCAACCTGCTTTCCCGCCAATTTCCCCCAAGGCCACTGAGACACTGTCGATCGATACTCTCTCTCTCTCTCTTGCACTCGCTTGCTAACAGTGATGTCAATGCCCTGCTACCAACTCGCTAATGTTAGCACGAAAATATACCTCAGAATAAGGGAATAACAGGGAAATAGGTAATAACTGAAGGAGGGGAGGAAAGTGGGGAAGGAGGGGAGGTAGAGGAGTGATATTTTGCATGGCCCAGGGGCAAAACAATTATTATTTTTTTTTTTCGATGTTTAAAGTTGATTTTTTTTTTCTCTGACTCTTAAGAGTCTTCCCACAGTCCGCCGGGGGAACTCTTAAGAGTCTTCCCGCAGTTCCCGGGTTAATACTTATCCATATGCGCCTATTTTACGTTGATTATAAAGGTATTAACCTGTTACAGCAATAAAACAAGTGGAAACAGCGTTTGGATGGTCAACATCGGCGATAGAGGCCGGGAGTTACATAACATATGGCTGAGGCAGCCTGCCAGCCAGCAAGCCGGCCAGACGGCTGGAGAGACACTGTTGCGTGGTAGTCTCTCTCTCGCTCTTTCCCACGCTTGGTAACACAGATGACCACGCCCTGCTAGCAACTCGCTAATGTTAGCACGAATATATACCTAAGAATAAGGGAATAACAGGGAGAAAAGGTGATAATTGAATGGGGGGGGGGGGGGGGGGGAAGGAGAGGATGTGGAGGAGTGATATTTGGCATGGCCAAGGGGCTTTAAAAAAAAATATATATATATACTGCAGGCTGATTTAAATGTTTTTTTTTTTAGGCCTTGGATTATATGAGTTGCGCAGCCCACCGGTAGGCCTTATATAAGGAGATCCGCACTTGCTGGGTTAAGAGGTTCTACTGGGTGAATGCGACCAGACTCCAGTCCGCTTATCAAAAAAAAAAAAAAAAAAAAAAAATTATGATGAAGGTTAACTTTTGACCTTGGCCTGAGACCTAGACCTTTATGTAGGATTACAGTTTTAAGATAAAACATATATTTGGATGGTCGTTGCATTAATCGACCAACTGAATTTGGTTGCACAATTTGGCGACAATACATTAAACAGTCTAGGAGGAGTATAGGGAAAATAACACACTTGTTTTGACTGTTGACCTTGACTTATGACCTTAACTATTACAATATTTATAGGAAACTTTATATATATGTTAGTTAACCTAAGACGTGTGCATGGGGGGTATGAGATGCCACACGCCTGTGCGCACGTATTTGAGCTGTTCCCATCACTAACATCGTTATTTTACCATAAATAGCATTAATACTTATCCATATGCGCCTATTTTAGGTTGATTATAAAGATGTTAACCTGTTACAGCAATAAAACAAGTGGAAACAGCGTTTGGATGGTCAAAATCGGCGATACAGGCCGGGAGTTACATAATGTATGGCTGAGGCAACTTCCCTCCCCTCCCCTTGTCTGGAGAGACACTGTTACGCAATAGTCTCTCTCTCGCTCTTTCCCACGCTTGGTAACAGTGATGACAACGCCCTGCTACCAACTCGCTAATGTTAGCATGAAAATAGACCACAGAATAAGGGAATAACAGGGAAAATAGGTGATAACTGAAGGAGGGGAGGAAAGTGGGGAAGGAGGGGATGTGGAGGAGTGATATTTGGCATGACCCAGGGGCAAAAAAAAAAAAAAATTGGGGGGTGTTTTAAATGGATTTTTTTAGGCCCAGGATCTTAACCCGTTGAGCCCCGGCTAGTTATAATATTTTGTTCACCCCAGTCCCAAGCCATTTTCACTTTTTTTGTTTTGTTTGCTAAAATGGAAGACAAGGATGAGAAATTAAAAAAAAAAAAAAAAAAAAATCACCTAGGACATTTTTTTTGGGGGGGGGGGGGGGGAGCCTCAACAAAATTTGTTGAGCCAAAATGGAAGAGAATGGTGAGAAATAAAGAAACAAATAAAAAAAAAAAAATTTCGGTCATTTGGGGGACCGGGGGGGGGGGGTTCAATAGTTCGTCCCGCATGACCACCCGCCGGGAGCACTAGGGTAAAAACTGAGTATGGCATTGTACGGCATACATCCTAAGGAGTGTCTCACATAAATCTCAAGCCTCTAGCTCCCATACGACCGGAGTAATGAAGGTTCAAAGTGGCGGTGAACTAAGGGTGTAAAGTATCCCCACTAAGCCCACCACCACCAGCCGCGCGGCTGTCTCGGCCCGCTCACACCTACTGGCCCGGCTCCCACACACACTACGGTACCTCCCCCTCCTATTCTCCCGCCATTTCCTACCTTACGAGCCAAGTAAGTGTTTTTTATATGTCGGACGCACGTGATGCGTCGCTGGGAGTTGGTGATCAAACACTGCCGACGCAACACGTGTGACGCTGGGTCTCACTGGGTTAAGAGTCTTCCCGCAGTCGCCCGGGGAAACTCTTAAGAGTCTTCCGGCACTTGCCGGGTTAAGTAACAAGCCACTTGTTATGCCCTGATTTTATACAGGTTTAACTTGGTATAAGTGAGTTCTGCAAGACTGGGCTATTGGATATATTGCAAAGTACATAAAGGAAATCAACAGAGGACAAAAATAATTGTGGATAAATGGTTTGTAATACAGCTTTATTTAAACTGTTAAACACTCGGGTATAGAGTACGTAATAGGATTCGCACGAACAATAGATGTTGGAGCACTCGGTTAAGTTATTGGTCTTTTTAACAGTCTCTTACCACTGCTCGCGGATTTGGAGAGATCTTCGCTTCCCACTTCCAACGTTCAGGAATTGTACTTCTGATCACCTTACTTCAACAATTCGCTATCTTGAGCTGGTATGTTGGGGGCTAACAGCGGATCCGGGGCCGTCCAAGGTGTCAGGAGTGTAGAGTTGTTTACAGCTGGGCTAACTTGTCTAGCCAGTGACGACAAGCATTTTTGGTACTCCTCTGAAAACCTTGAATCACACTGCACTTGGCGAGCCAAAGAACAAGGGATCGAATTAACGTAAGACAGTCGGGAGAACGACTTGTAGTACTATCCTGGCCTTATGGGAGGGTCGGGGCTTGCAGGTGGCGTTACGCCTTTTTGGTCAACCGACAGTTGTTAACCTAAGAATTCTTTTCGCCAGAGTTTTCTCCTAACTCGCGTAATTCCTTCTAACATAACCAGATCTTTCTAGCTTAGACCGGTTATGAGTTATGATTGTTCGTGAACCCAAGGGTCGCTTGGTGTAGTGACTAGTGTCTCGGACTTCCACCCAGAAGGCCCGGGTTCGCGCCCACGCTCGGCGCATTAAAGATTTTTCACAAGCACTGAGTCGTTACCATCCCTCATGAGCAAAGGGATGGGGTAGTAGTACAGGACCCCAATGGAAATACGCCTAATCGGCCTTATTGAGCTATCCTTAGCTAGCTTAGCATGCGCTAGCTTTAAGAACTATTATTATTATTATTATTAAGGTAGGGGCAGAGCTGGCTTACAATAAGCTCATGATACAATCAACAATTTCGTAAATCGTTTGTCCACAGTTATAATCTTGCCCTTGGAGTCCCAGTTGCAAGAATATAATCGTGAAGGGTTTGTTTACTCATCTCACAGATTAACTTGGATCGCGTACACCATAAATCACTGTATATCCTGAGGGTGGAGTTGAGGTAATATATCCACGACTGCGGCACTTCCGTTACATGAACTTCTACCTCCAGAACTGGCTTGTTTTTGGCGCGGGACTTTATATATGGAGGGGGGGGGGGCAGAGGGGGGTTCCTTTGTCTAACTTTTGGATGTCGGAGGGGAATACAAGTTAATTTAATCCCTTGGTTGAAGAGGGTAGCATTAAAGGTCTATTATAAAGTTAGCATGTAGGCCGCAATATGATTTACCTTTTTTCTGACATTTACTCTAAGACAAATTATTAATATGAGTTGAGAGGAGGACATTGGGGAAATAAAAAAAACTAGTTTGCCCAGTACCTTTGGACTCAAGCGGTAAGGCAGCCTACGTTAATATTATCTCTAGGATCCTCCTCTGAGCTAGCTGAAATGCTATTAGGAGTCTAAGACTTGGGGGTTAGATAGGAACGGGATAGGAATAGGATTTAGGCTGGAATCGAAAACTTGGAGGTTGGTATGGGTTGTAAATACCCGAAGTTTCTAGCAAGAATTTGGCGGGCATGTGGATGTCGGTAGTCCTACGCGAGGGGCAGATGATGGGCCTCTTCGAGGGGAGAAAAGGGGGGGTTAGCCTCGCGCGCATTAATTCACTGCCCCAGGTTGTAGGGGTGGTTAGTTATGTTAGAGGATAGTTAAAGGAGGTACCAAATAGGTTTGTACTCTCTGCTTACGGAAGCTTGAGAAAATTACTTTCTCGGCACAAATTAACATCCTGATGGCGTCCTTTTTAGAGGGTGTTATTAAGCTCGGGTTGGTATGAAAAAACGACAGGGTGGATAAAAGGTTACCTGAGCACGCTTGTTACTACGCAAAGTATTGGTGGATCAATGAGAGTTAACTTAGGAAAAGGTGACATGCATGAATTGGACGGTATTTTGCCGTCGTTAATATAAAAGTATAGAACCTGGTTGAATAACTCAAGTTCAATTGTATAACTACTTAGGTGCTAGAACGAATCCCGGAGCATGGGGTAATTATAGGTTTGACTCCTGTAAGGAGATAAAGAAAACCTAATATTTAGTAGTGGCCCCGTAATCATTGACGAACATGCCTATTACATAAGGCATCCTCTTCAAACACTAATCCGCCGTAGTTTTGAATCTACCGCGCAGAGCATTTAAAAACTGAGGAGCCTTCATCATGAGCGCACGCGACCTCACTCATGGCTTCAGTCATTATGAATTGGGTTCTCACTACGAAAAAACTTCGTAAAAAATAAAAACAAAAAGAAAATAAGAATAACTATCCAATAAGCTTTCCATCATATCGTGGATGTACTTGTGTGGATTTCTGACCAGACGCTGATTCAGGCGTCATTCTTCCTTCACTGACATATCAAGTAAACCAAAATCCTTAATACATCAACGAATGGGAAGGGGACGGTCGGGAGGGCCCCAGTCGTCAATGATTACGGGGCCACTACTAAATATTAGGTTTTCTTTATCTCCTTACAGGAGTCAAACCTATAATTTATTAGTGGCCCCTCCATCATTGACGAACATGCCTGATTTCTAAGACTGGAGGGGGACATTCGTAATCATATCATAACTCTAGAAAAGCAGATAATAAAAACAACCACATAGTATTCTTACTTTGAAAATATATTTAATTAATGGCGTAGCCGAACAAATACAAGAAAAAGGGGGTTCAGGCAGGTGCGTGCTTCAAAGAAGCCTGCCTGACAACAAAATTGGTAACCCTGAAGATTCTGAACACAGATCTGTAGTTACAAAGGCACCCCACTCAACGAGTGGTGACAAAAAATAACAAGTTATAAGTTTACATGTGCACATAATAAACCCCAACATAAACTTGGAGATAAATTGCAAAGGAACTCCAATAATCTAAAACTAAATTGCTTTCGCAGCTAAACTACTCTAACAACACCGTTGTTTTGTACTTAACATTGTACTAGCACAATTTCTCACTGAGAAATTTTCATAACACATTTTAACCTTAAATTGTATCACAGCTCTCATACTCCGGCGGGGTCTAGGGTGTCCTGTGTCAACTGACTGCACCCCCCCCCCCCTTTCCCATGAAAGTAAACAAAAGTGACTGCAGGGCCGCCTAGACCCTCTGCCTTAAAGCTATACATGGTAAGGAAGGTTTGTCTAGAGCAACTGACAAGTATCTAGACAGAAACGTATGATTAGACGCCCACAACTGCGTGGACGCTATGTCTTCAACTGAAATTTTTTTCAGGAAACGTAAAGAGGCTGCCCATTTGCGTAAATCGTGGGCCCGACCCACAACGCCGGGATTACTTTCTTTAATGACTTCTACCAGAAGAGAGGCTAATCGCCGTTTAAGTAAGCGTTTACCCGTACTTGCTACCCATAAAGCACCTTGGGGGTTGTGAGGAGCTACTCTCAAATATTTGGTTAGAGCTTGTACTGGACATAAATTATGATGCACCTTTCCCCTTTTTAACGCCGGCACCGTGAACTCAGAAAACATGTGTGCACTATGCTCATTCTTGGCTACAAAACCTGGGGAGGGTGCAATGGAAATACATTCATTAAGTCTACCAAACCTAAGACAATTAGGTGTGTTGCTCATCGCCGCCAGCTCAGACACTCTGTTTCCGGTGGCTAAAGCCAAAAGGAAAACCGCCTTTTTAAAGAGTAAAGCAAAGTCTGCAGTATTTTGGTACAGACGAGAGTGAAGCAAAGACAAAGCTTTGTCCAGAGACCAAGTAGGCATGAGCTGACGGGGAGGTGGGCGGAGTTTAAAACAAGCTCTCATAAAACCTGTTTCCTCCGCTACCGGTATGGAGAGACCTGTAAGGTCTAAAAAGGGCACTCTAATCGCAGTTAAGTGATTTTTTAATGTTACCACAGATAAACGTTTCTGCTCAAACAGATAATTTAAATAATTAAAAACTAATGCCACTGAGGGTACAGTTTGTTCTGTCCTAACGATCCAAGAAGTAAAGGCTTGCCAATGTGATTGATACTGTCGTTTTGTAGACTGAGTATATTGATTAAGTAATTTATTTGTCACATCTCTACCGTATGGTGCTAGCCACTTGGCCTCCTGAATGTCCATAATGCAAAAGTCAGCGAGGTCGCGAGGTTGCCAATCGCGTCTAAGTGGAAATACCCGACCGGGAGCGATACCGGGTCCGGGCACCACATTTTCAATTGCTGGTACCACAACTGCGCCGGCCACAGTGGCGCGATTAGCGAGACTAAGCCTCGATAATCTCGTAGTTTGTTCACTACGTGGCACATTAGTGACGCATCTGGCGGCGGAAACAGATAGATGGAGCTCCATCTGTTCCAGTCTGTCACTAGGGCGTCTGGCCCCCCTGCCGGCGTTTTCGCCCGGCGGGTGAGGTATAGATGGAGTTTGTGAGTCTCCTCAGACGCAAAAGATCCACTTGTGGATGGGAGAGCTCTGCAATCATTAGGTTGAAAATGGGTTGCTTGAGCTCCCATTCTACTGTCGTGCTTTGTCGCCGGGATAGAGCGTCTGCCCAGACGTTCGCTACGCCTGGGAGATAAGAAGCGTGCAGATAAATATCTAGACTGTTGGCTAGAGCAAAAATCTCTTCTGACACGTTTAGCAACTTCCTTGACCTCGTTGACCCTTGTTTCTGAATACAGTGGACTGCATTCAGATTGTCCATTCTGAAGGCCACCGACTTGTCCCGTAACGCCGGGCCGTGAGCCTGAAGGAAATATAAGGGGACTAGTAATTCTTTGACATTGATGTGCGAGATTTCTAAGTGGGACCAAAGCCCCTGACCCTGGTGCCCCTGATTTGACTGAAATCCCCAACCTATTGTGCCTGACGCATCCGTGTCTACCCATACCGTTGGTGGAGGAGAGGTCCATGACATTATTGAGTGCAATGTTTCCCTCTTCGCCCAGACCGCTAGCAAGGTGTGGATTAATTTCGGGATGGGCCATAATTTTCCCGCCGGTAAGAGCGGGAAATATTTGTTGCCTTCCAATATTAATCGTTTTACTTTCAACCGGCCCAACTTGACAGTTAGTTGAATCCAGTTGAGAGAGCCGACCAGAGACTCCCAGACCCTCCGTGTCGTAGTCAGACTGTGAAGAAACCTGAACAGTTTCCTGCGAAACCTGTTGCGATTGTCCACACTCTGACTCAGAGTGAGAGCGGCGGTGTCCCAGACCAGCCCTATCCACTGAATTACTCGTGAGGGAACAAGGTTTGACTTTACCAGATTTACCTTGAAGCCTAGAGTTTTGACATGATTTAAAATGATATTGACATGTTTTATGCATAATTGTTGTGTCTCTGCCACCACCAGCCAGTCGTCCAGATACCACAACACTCTGATCCCTTGTTTTAACAATGGCATCAGGGCTTGCCGGACTAGTTTTGTGAATAATCGAGGTGCTAGGTTCAAACCGAACGGCATCCTCTGAAAAACAAAATTTTGGTGCCTGATCCGTAAGGCCAAAAACCTTTGAAATCTTTTGTTGACCGATACGTGCCAATAGGCGTCTGTCAGGTCTAGTGAACACATCCAACCTCCCGGCGGAAGTGTTAGCCTGATTTGGTGTACTGTTAACATTCTGAAAGATTCGTTGTGAATGTGAAGATTCAGACAAGACAGGTCTACGACCGGCCTCATCTGAACACTGTCCCTTTTGGGAACCAAAAATAGTTTGGACGTGAATACAGGGTAATTTGGGGGGACCGGGATGATGACATTCTTGGCAATCATTTCCTGGGCTAGTGACTCCACCTCTAAAGAAACAAAATTCGCCGTTGTCGGCTGACGTAATCGAGGTCGCCGGAGCCACTGCCAAGTGATGCCTTTGCGTGCCACCATCCGTGCCCAAGTGTTTAACGGCCATGCTTGGTGACACGTTCGGAACGACCCAGTTAGCAGACAAGGGTTCGCCGGCTGTACTACCCTCGGTTCCTCCGGCCTTAAGGTAGGCGCCGGGAGTGAGAGAGACTTTAGTTTTTTGATGGTGGGGTTGGTGCTGGCCGCTTCGCCGACTGGCTGGTGTTGGTCGAAGACTGGCCCTGACCTGGTTTATTTTGGCCGCGTCCTCTCTGACCTGAAAACCTATTCTGTCTATGCCTGTACTGACCCTGGGGGGAGTGGGAGGACTTAGGCGGAAGAAATGGTTTAGATCCCCTCGGCTGGGCTTTAGTAGTAGGCCTGGGTTTGGGGAAGTTAAATGCAGGTTTCTTAGAAGGGGTGGGACTGTGCTTAACGGCCTGTGCCATATTGAACACCGTTCGCCATACTTCAGGGGACATTAAAGAAGGGGTAAGTACTGGTGACATCACCACCTGGTTAGCAATGCGCTCAGGTAGCTTGCGAACTAACGACATCCTAAGATCTTGTCGTGCTCGCACCGCCTCAAGCAAGGCGGTGCATATGTCACCTAAGGATTGGATTGACGACTGAAGAATCAGTCGCCGGGATAACTCAACCGATCTTCGAGCATCCGCATCTGCGATTGCCTGAGTAGATCGTAGTAAAGACTTAGCCACCTGCTGAGATACTATGTACTGTGAAAACAGGCGAAAAGCTTTTCCTCGTAGCCTAAATTCTCTGTCTAGGTGAGTAGGGGTAGGGGTAGTGAACGGGTCCTTCAGTTCACAAAGATTAATCTTAGGGGCAGCTAGGAATGCAAACAAAGCCGCCGGGACTCCGCCGGCAGAACCCACCGGCATGGAAAACCATGAATGTGAGTCCTGAGGGATCTGGTGGGAAGATTTAGAAGTGAAAGTGGTTGCAAAGTTTTGAGCCTCTACCTCCCAATCTACCCAAGGTCCTGGACCCAACTGTCCCACCTTCAAAACTGGATTAGCTGCGTCGTCTGTGACGGTCCGTAAATCTAGTTCAGGAGTAAGAGCTGACAGAGTCTTAATATCATTAAACCCATCCAGCTTAGACCAGTCTGAAAATAGTTTTAAAGCTGAGGCAGGGGGTAAAGCAGGCTTAGAAGCATACACAAAATAATCCTGGTGATAATAACTAGGTATAGCCTTAATGTTTACGTCCAGAACATTACCTAAGGCATCCATGGCCCTTAATTTCTTTGACTTGTTGCCCTGGATAAACCACTCACGCGGTACCGGGAGTTCCCCTGACAAGGTAGGTTGGGCAAGCTCTGGTTTAGAGGGGTTCAAAAGAACCCATGACTCGTCTGGCCCATAAAGCAGGGGCATAGCTACCTTTCTAAGAGGTGCTTTGTCTAGAGGGGGTGGATTAACATCCGTTATGACCCTGACATTTGAAGTTGTCAATGCCGCCGTGGCAGGCTTAGTGCTCCTTGCAGGTGACAGAGTAGGAGGGTTAGGAATCTTAGATAAATCAATTGACGTCATCAGAGGCCGTACCGTAGAGCTGGTCGAGGGAGCCCCCAAGTCCATTGTGGGGTTTTCTTGTTGCTGACCAAAAAATTTAGATAAAGCATGAGTAAGCAACCCATCAATTTCTTGTGCTGTAACAAACTGGTTAGAAGAAGAACTTATAGGAGAATCATTATTATCTCTTGCGGCGTCCAAGCCTGAGCCTGACCCTTGTCCTTCCATATCCGAAATTATTGAAACTTCGTCTTTTTCCTCCCGATCCTCCTGAGAAGACCCCGCCGAGGCAGGGGTACCTTGTTTCCAAGATAAGTCTGGGATAGAGGATGGGGTCGCCGCGTCCCTGTGGACGTCGGCTACTGTGTGACTCGTATGAGTCGGACGTGGGTGGTCAGACCGTGGTTGGGCAAACCGCCAAACACTAAGGCCCTGGCCTACGCTCTCTTGAGAGTCTGAAACATTCTCAATTATTGACCCTCCTGAACTTTCCATTTCCAGGGTTAAAATATTAATTGGCAACTCCTCTTTAGAGACAGGTGCTGCACTGGACTCAGAGGCCCTAACACAAACTCTGTCAGGTGTAGAGGTACGATGAGATGCACTAGACTTAGGGGAATGTCGAGAGGACTTCCGATGTGAATCCTTTTTTGAGGATTTATGGCTGCGGTGTGACCGCGAACTAGTCTTAGATCTGGAAGAATCTCCGCCGTGACCACTGGTGGAATCTTCCGTCTTACTCTTCTTACTCTCCGGCGAAGAGGCCCGACTAGAAGACTGTTGTCTGAGAGGTGACCTTGACCTAGATCTCGCCTGCGACGAGGAGGCGGATGCCGGGGGTGTAGGCTCTCTCGGGCGTTTAGTTGTAGTCGCAGACGATACAGGACCCTGACTAGTCTCCGTCGGCTTAACACTCGTGACTCTAGAGGAACGTTTAGGGGGAGGGTGTTCTGACAGCAATCTATCCCAAAGTGGGACGTTGTCACATTGAAGTGACTTATGCGCGACAATGGTAGTGTAGGCCGACATTTGTTGTCGAACCTCTCTCAACGCTACCGCCGCGGTCTTATCATTATCACAAAGGACTTTAACAGCTAATTGAGAACAAAAGGAACAATTATGCATCACCCAGAGACCCCTTGAACGGTCTAGACATTTAACACACCTTATGCAAAGGGTGTGTGCAAAAATAGGGATACCAGCACAAGTAGGGGTAATACACAGGGCAAAAACTGGGGCCACGGTAGCCATGACAGAGACTGGTGGGTGAAAACTACCGCCGGGTCTGTATTGGTCCGCCGGAGCTCAGCTCTGGAAAAAACAAGAAAATTTCCAGGAATTAATGCTCATAAGGGTAATCCAACATGATCGCACACCAGTGTTAATAACCCGCCGGGTAACGAGATGCAAAGACACAACTAACACATCTCGCTACGCGGCGGGGTGTAAAGTCTAAACAAATCTTTTGCTAAAGAAAGTGAAGAATACCCTCTGATATAATGGTCCAGCATGGCACTTATAGTCTCTCGGAGGAGGTGACTGTCTCAAGATTCAATTTTGTAACAAAGCAACCCCCCAAAAAGACGCCGGCCCTTGAATTATTATAGTAGAATAGCCCAGGGCAGGATGATACGAGATCTAATGTTTAACGAATTGTCCCAAAAGATCGCCGTAAGATCGAAGGCGGCGATACCTGATAGTATCACTAAATTAAATAGGTTAAAATGAATTTTGTAAAATTCCTTAATTCCTCCACCTAGGAGCACCCGCCGGGTGTGAGAATCGATATTTAACCTAATTGAACCTTCAATCGCCGTAAATAGTAAAGGCAGCGATACACAGAGTATCACTATAATGGATCGGTTAACTAACTGGAAGACCTAAGTCGTTCATCTCACCCTACCCAGGTGCACCCGCCGGGTGAGAAGTTTTAAAAGTTAACCCCATAAGTTCCTGTCCCCGCTTCTTTGTAAAAGATCGCCGGGGAGGAAAGCCTAAACAACAGCTAGGTTTTTTCATGTGGTTGTCGTAAAACCAGGTAGAAAAAACTCCTAAAACGTATGTCCACAAGGACGCCGTTTTATATGGATGGGTACAGCCATCCCGCCGGGAATCAAAGGAGGCCTGAAACCAGGCACCCACAGAGACGCAGTCCTGGAGAGCCACAGACACCCCACCCGCCGGGGATACAAGCCAGTGTTAACATTGCTTAACAACCACGTGTGGCCCAACCCCGCTCTCGGCCAGGATTTTTTCACGGTGAAACCGAGAAAAAACCCGCCGGAAGGAAACCCACCCTGAACAGATACCATCTGAACAACACACGACACGAGGAAAGCCACGCACGGCTAACCCAAGGTCACACCATAATCCGTGGAATTAGCCAATACACAACTAAACAAGGAAACAATTATAGTCCGAGGAATTAGCCAATACACAACTAAAACCCGGATACACATGACACAGTAGGGCATATTTATAAATAATAAATAATAACACTAGTACATGTGGCAAAGCTACGAGCGGCTGGCTAGGCCTAGGCAGACGGCATAAAAACAGTTGAAATATACACACACACTGGAAATATCACAACAGGAACCACCGCCAACACACCACCGTAGCAACAACTTCCAACCCAGGGAAGACTGACTCGGGACCCAGAAAAAACTTCACTAAGTGAAGAAAAATACGCTGGGAACGTCAGAAAAACAGCTTACCTCATCAGAAAGATAAAAGGCAGCAATAATTAACGCGTAGTGAAAGCCGCCTGCATCACAAACTAACTCAACTGTGAAAAAGTTCACATGTCCACAACGTGACCACGAGGGTACATCCGAAATAGATGCCCCATACACTCGACCCAAAATACACTGCACTGCGGGCAACCAGCCCAGGACACTCCTGCTACGCCTATCCTAACCTTACTCGATACATCCTGGAGTAAACAAATGAGAAAAAACTCACTAGGGACGCAACGAATGCGGAACCAGCGGAGCGTGGGGAGGCACGTCCGGGCGGGCTGAGCGCAGAGCAGAGAAGGAAGAATGACGCCTGAATCAGCGTCTGGTCAGAAATCCACACAAGTACATCCACGATATGATGGAAAGCTTATTGGATAGTTATTCTTATTTTCTTTTTGTTTTTATTTTTTACGAAGTTTTTTCGTAGTGAGAACCCAATTCATAATGACTGAAGCCATGAGTGAGGTCGCGTGCGCTCATGATGAAGGCTCCTCAGTTTTTAAATGCTCTGCGCGGTAGATTCAAAACTACGGCGGATTAGTGTTTGAAGAGGATGCCTTATGTAATAGGCATGTTCGTCAATGATGGAGGGGCCACTAATAAATATACGTTTATCTTCTTAAATGGAGAGAAAACTAGGTGGCTTCCCTAGAGCTCTCTGGAGAGGATTGTATTCAGATTTGTCATAATTAATCTTATATAAAACAACAGAGATACGAAAACATGAGTAGTGTGGACTGTGGACTAGAAGGGGTGACTGATTAGAGGTATAATAGGTGCACATGGAAAGAGACGGAAAAGGAGGAACACAATGGTGAAAGAAAAAGAAATACTTAACTTACGAAAACGAAATGCATGCATAAAATGACGGTATTAGTCGTCGTTAAACTAAAGCGAATGAACCCTGGTTGAAATGCACGGAATACGATTCGACATGGGCAGTGCCTCTGTGTCATCCATATCGATCGGGCAATTTCTGGTTCATATAATATCCTAGGCACTAAAACGAAACAGCTGAGCTTGGGGTCGGTGGACGTGACATTTTTATGGCCTATACCCTCTTTTAAGGGGGTGGGAGGGGGGCATAGCCTCTCGCGTTCTATAGTATACCCCTACGGTTCAGGTGGTGAGTGTGGTTTACTTAGGTTAGAGGATCGTGAAAGAGATACCAGAATAGGTTTGCACTCTCTGTATACTGGGGTTCGAGTTGGAACTGACTCGGCACGGAGTATAAAACATCCTGATGGGCGTCATGCGAGGGGAAGGTTTGTGAAGTTGGGTGGTAGGCCTACGGGGAGAGGAAAAAGGACAGGGTTGCTCAAAAGGTTACCACTGGGCACGTGGTCACTAAGCAGAGTATTGTGGATAAAACTTTTTCTTTAACTTAGGAATGGGTACATGCATGAGTGACATCGATCTATCTCATAATGGAGAGAGAGAGAGAGACTAGGTAGTTTTCCTGCACTTCTCTGGAGATGATCGTATGCAAATTGGATATTATTAATTATATAAATCAACATATATGGATTAGTAAAAGCACAGGGTATAGGGTTGGTTTTCTGTGGATCGGTGGCATACATAGGAAAACGGGTTTTTATGGGGTAACAATTTTGAGGCGGTTGTACCGAGTTTGACCCGTAGCCAAACTCACGCGAACTTAATACAACGATATTGTCCGGCACGACCTTACCTAAGCACAGGCCTGCATACGAAATTGGGGATGGTCTGGGGGCTTTCCAAATCAATGAGTAATTGCCTAATTAAATCTCTGAACTACTCCTAGGTATCTTGTCTAGTGAAATGGAGATTGCATTAGGAAGGTTGGGAATATATAATTATTATATAACTAAGTACAGGGCTGACGTAATCAGATAGACATGTAGATGGTATATTAATTCAGGTAACGTCTATCTTGAGGAGTTATAGAATCGTCTCAACATAATCATTTCGATCTCCAACTCTCGAATATAGATTCGTAGTCGGGGATGTTTTCTCATCTGAAGCAATAGTAATAGTAACACACAAGGGATAGGGTACATAATAGGTTGAGGATAAATCCTACACAAACGTGGTTAAGAATCTCAGTGAATTACTGGCAACAAAGGTGAAACATGAACATAGTATTAATCGCCAGTACTAATAACAATCGATATGAGTCGAGTGTCTTAAGTGACGGATTAACAATAAAGAAACAATTAATATCTCAAGTTGAGAGACCTGTTACTGGGGAGTATTGAAACAAATAATTGCCCAGAATGACTAGGCGAGTCACACAGCTGAGGTTCGTATTACCGGACAGTCGTGGTGGACTCCAGAACAGAGGGGGAGGGGCATAGGTTTACTGAGGTGTCTTCAGATCGATGCCATCGTACCTACACAATGAAAATATTATAGTCTGCATGCATGGTTGGTACCTTAATTAAATACATACTTAGTTGGTACATACAAATGTTAAGGAATAAAGTAATGTGGGTTGTATACTAGAAGGCTGTGATTGGAGAGACGTATACATATGTGGAGTTATGTGGAAGGGAGACAACGAAGTTAATTGGTGTGGTGATTATCGTGACTTATGAGTGTCCACGATAGACCTTTCTATTTCCAGTTGGGATTGGTTAAAAATGGGATCTATAATTCTGTATATACTCAAAGTATCATGTAAAGTTAATTGGGTTTGTATATCAGATGAATAATATATAAGGGGTAATTAAGGTATAGGCTATGGTGTACATTTATTCTATAAAGAGTTAATTTGAGAATATAGTATTCCATAAGTATTAAGTACTATTTAATATAGTAATTAAAGTAATATGAGGAACGTTAGCAGCATCGAGAATGATTGCGCATGTCTAGCTTCACTTGTTACCAAGCTGACGTTCTAAGATATCTCCCTATAAAGGGTGCCACTCAATAATAACAACCCTTACCAGCAACACCGGCGATCGGCCACATCTATCGTCCCATATGTTAAACATCCCAGCACCTACTATCCATCAACATGCTCCAATAACCAGCTAAGTCTATATATATTCACTGGTGGTCATTATAATATGTATAGATCATATATAGCATGTGAATTAACAACAAAGGTGAGACGATCTTAATGCTTCCCCCTTAGGCTGATAATCCAATCCCTTTACTTGTCTTGTAACTAATTCCCAAATCCACTATACGATCCTAAGTCTTGACAGTGATCCTTATAGCTATCCTGGTCTGTGACGACGGTCCTTTCGTTCCTGTGGCATTTTACCACTAACACAGCCAATTTTCCGATATTTGAGTAATCTTTTTTAATTAATATTAAAAGTTGACCTATGACCTTGACCTTTATGTAAGAGTACAATTTTTGCTTGCATTGATGATGCCCAAAAAAACAAACAAGCATGCCTAATTTCACTAAAACCTGTCAGTTAGTTTCATATATATATAACTAGAATAGTTGACCTTGACCTTTGACCTTTATCTTGACCTTTATGATGTGTCTCAAAATTCATTATTTTCCTTTTCATTAATTTTACAGTGCAACTATCTCACCAAATGTTGTGAAGTTTGCATGAAAGTAAAGAAAATAGCATATTGACCTTATATTTGACTTTGACCTTAGACCTTGACCAATCTTCTGGAATTGTATAGTTTCTTGTATGACCTTGGCCTAGGTAGGCCTATTCCGAAAATACATGGTAAGCCTAGTGAAATTCTAACTGTTATGCCCTGATTTTATACAGGATTAACTTGGTATAGGTGAGTTCTGCAAGACTGGGTTATTGGATTTCTTGCAAAATACATAAAGAGGATCAACAGAGGACATAGATAATCTCGGATAAATGGTTTGTAATACAGCTTTATTCTCAATAGCACTCAGGTAGAAGGTACGTAATAGAATTCCACGAACAATAGAGGTTGGAGCACTCAGGTAGGTAATTGGACTTATTACCACCTCCCAGCACTTATCGCGGATTTGGATAGAGACATACTTCCCACTTCCAACGTTCAGGCATTATTCTTCTGATCACATTGCTTTATGATACGTAGGGTACATGAATCACACAGGTTAGGCATTTCGCTTTGTTAACTCTCTCTGGTAATATGACTCTTACTCAAGGATGAAAGTATAAGTAATGTGGTTATTGCCCAAGAATTAACGTAAAGGGATAACTGTAACTAGTTGCACTGGTCTAGGATGTTCACTTGTCTAGGTGATACTTCAGACCGAAAATATCAGTGAGGGCGAATCAGGTTAAACCTGATGGCAAGAATAATTACGGGAGTCAGTTCGCCTAAGCTAAATTTCACTGATATATATTAATGTGTACTAGCATAATTACTTGGTTCCTAATCATCAGAGAAAGTTGAGACACAATTGAATACACTGGATGGTTGATAGTTAATAGCACCGTAACACTGGTACTCTGTGAAGTAACACTGTGATGGAGTTTTCCTGGTTATCTTGCATTAGTGATGTTGGGGGTTAACAGTAGCTCTGGGGCCGTCCAAGCTGTCCGGTAGTGTAGAGGGGTTGCAGATGGGCTTCTTGCGGGCGGTTGTGCACCTTTTTGGCAAAACAATTGCTAATGGGTTAAGACAGTCGATTGTTGCCAAGGAGTTATTCTTGCCGAGTCCTCACTCAAGCGTTTCTCGCATAATCCCTTCTAACATAAAAAGATCTTTCTGCCTTAGATCAGTTATGAGTTATGATGGTTCGTAGCTCAAGTAGCGGAGGGTGCACTATCAGAAGTTAATGAAACAATCAATAATTTGTGAATTTGTTGTCTACCATATAATATTACTGCCGGTAGTCCCGATCGCAATAAAATATTCGTAAAGGGTTAAATCACTTCCTCACAGAGTTGCACAGATTACGGAACGCCGAACTATCGTGAATCTTGAGGGGGGGAGGGAAGACTAGACGCCAATGCAGTGAGGCCAGCCGTTGCTTTTGGGCTCTAATATTCAACTGCCCGACTGTTGTCTCTGGGTCTTATTTATAGGCAGGTCAAGGAAGCTTCAGGAATGTTCTAGAAGTATTGGATGTCAATGCTATGAAGTAGTTAATTTATTCTGGTGAACTTAGGGGGTTAGGGAGGGGGTCTTTAATGTGGCGGTAAGTAACTTGTGATCTGATTTATGATCGTGGATATCTTAACTCTAGTATGAGGTACTAGTAGAGTTATTTAGGCGGATTTGGTGAAGGTTCATAGGGACTACTTTACTGGCGCACTACGTGAATAGGCTGGGAGGTATTATTCATCAATTCACCTAAATATCCTTCTCTGATCTAGCTGACATGCTATTCTTAATCTAGGATGGGATAAGGAAGATTTTGGTTTTGGTTAAGGATGGGATAGGATGGTATTTATTAGTGGCCCCTCCATCATTGACGAACATGCCTATTACATAAGGCATCCTCTTCAAACACTAATCCGCCGTAGTTTGAATCTACCGCGCAGAGCATTTAAAATCTGAGGAGCCTTCATCATGAGTGCACGCGACCTCACTCATGGCTTCAGTCATTATGAATTGGGTTCTCACTACGAAAAAACTTCGTAAAAAATAAAAAATAAAAAGAAAATAAGAATAACTATCCAATAAGCTTTCCATCATATCGTGGATGTACTTGTGTGGATCTTTGACCAGACGCTGATTCAGGCGTCATTCTTCCTTCTCTGCTCTGCGGTCAACCGGCCCGGACGGGTCTCTCCACGTTCCGCTGGTTCCGCATTTGCTGCGTCCCTAGTGAGTTTTTTCTCATTTGTTTACTCCGGGATGTATCGAGTAAGGTTAGGATATGCGTAGCAGGAGTGTCCTGGGCTGGTTGCCCGCAGTGCAGTGTATTTTGGGTCGTGTGTTTGGGGCATCTATTTCGGATGTACCCTCGTGGTCCTGTTGTGGACAGGTGAACTTTTTCACAGTTAGCTAGCTTTGTGATGCAGGCGGCTTTCATTACGCGTTATTGCTTCCTTTTATCTTTCTGATGAGGTAGCGTATTTTTGCTGACGTTCCCAGCGTATTTTTCTTAACTTAGTGAAGTTTTTTCTGGGTCCCGAGTCAGTTCTTCCCTTTGCCGGAAGTATTTGCTACAGTGGTGTGTTGGCGGTGGTTCCTGTTGTAATATAATTCAGTGCTTTTTGTTTATATTCCGACATGTTACTGTTATCCGTCTGCCTAGGCCTAGCCAGCCTCTCGTAGCTTTTCCACATATACAAGTGTTATTGATTTATTTTCTAAATATGTACTACTGTGTCATGTGTGTCCTGGTTTAGTTGTGTATTGGCTAATTCCACGGACTATTTATGTGTCCTGGGTTAGTTGTGTATTGGCTAATTCCACGGACTATGTTGGGCCCGGCGTTAGTTGTGTTTTGGCTACGCCTCGGTCCGGTGTTGCGTTCAGATGGTATCTGGACGGGGTGGGTTTTTTCCGGCGGGTTTTTCTCGGTTTCACCTTGATAACCCCGGCTGGTTGCCGAGTTTTGGCCACGCGTGGTTTAAAACAGGCTTGTTACCCCGGCGAGTGGGTGTCTGTGGCTCCCTAGGACTGCGTCTCTGGGGTGCCTGTTTCAGGCTCCTTATGATTCCCGGCGGATTGGCTGTACCCATCTAACTGTGTTCATACGGACACGTGTTGTTTGTAGTTTTTTCGGTTTTGCAAAGCTGATATAAAACTATGCTGTTGTTGTATTTCCTCCCAGGCGATCTTTTACAAAGAAGTGGGGATAGGAACAATTGGGGTTAACTTTTAAACTTTAAATCACCCGGCGGGTGCAACCTGGAAGGGTGGGATGACCGAATTTGCAAAATTCAGTTTAGTTGACCAGACAATTGAGGGATGCATTGTGTATCGCCTCCTTCAACATACGGCGCTTTAGGGCACAATTGGGGTTAACGTTTTTTAAACTAATATTCACACCCGGCGGTGCTCCTTGGAAGGGTGGGAATAACGAATTTACAATTCAGTTAGTTAACCAGACAATTGAGGGATATGTTTTGTATCGCCGCCTTCAACATACGGCGATCTTAAAAGATACTTCGGGAGAAGTTAGATCTTGTATATTTGTCAGGCTTCCCAGTTTTTGATCTACGAGATAATTCGGGGGCCGGCGTCTTTTTTAGTTTTTTTTTTCTCCAAAATTGAATCTTGAAACAAACACCACCGGAAAGACTTAATCAGTTAAAAACGACATGCTGGTCTTTATATATTATGTCAGAGGGTATTTATAAATCTTTTGGACATATTAAGATATTCTGAAATCTTTTACTTAGGAAACCCCACCGCGTAGCGAGCTGTAGTCGTTGAGTATTACGTCTCGTTACCCGGCGGGTTATTTAACACTTGTGTGCGAACATGTTTGGGTTAACCTTATGAGCATTAATTCCTGGAAATTTTATTTTTTTCCAGAGCTGGGTCCCGGCGGATCTATGCAGAACCTGGAGTAAGTATCCCACCAGTCTTTGTCATGGCTACCTTTGCCCCGGTTTTTGCTTTATGCATTACGCCCTCCTGTTCAGGTATCCCTATTTTTGCGCACACCCTTTGTAAAAAATGTGTTAAAATGTCTCGTTTGGTGTGGGTTACCTTTCCGGCGTTTTTTCTCGTTGCTCCGAGAACACCGTTTTTGTTTACCGAGTTTTAGTCAGGATGGCTCAAAATAGGTAAGTTACCCCGACGAGTTTGGTCGCTTGAGGGCTCATAAGAAACTGCATTTTCTGTGGTCGAGCCTGGGATCAGGCTTCCTGTGTTATTCATTGCTTTATGCATTACGCCCTCCTGTAATGTATAGTTTAGTGTGGGTTACCTTTCCGGCGTTTTTCTCGTTGCTCCGAGAACACCGTTTTTTGTTTAACGAGTTTTAGTCGGGATGGCTAAAATAGGTAAGTTACCCCGACGAGTTTGGTCGCTTGAGGGCTCATTAGAAACTGCGTTTTCTATGGTCGAGCCTGGGATCAGGCTTCCTGGGTTATTCCCGTCGAGGGGGGCTCCACAAAGTTTTCTAGGTGATCAGGCAGACACCTGTTAGACTTGGTTTTCTCTGCTTTTCAAAGCCATTGAAACAATGCTGTCTGTTTGTTTGGGCTTTACCTCCCGGCGACCTTTTTACAAAGAGGTCTGGGGCAGGTATAACTGGTTTGACATTGCATATAAAACCCGGCGGTTGTACCTTCGGGTGGTTATATTAACGGATTTGCGATTCGAGATAATTTGCCAAACAATTGATTGATACAATAGGGTATCACGGCCTTCAAGACGGCGATCTATGAGGGCTTCTGGGAGAAGCCGGATTAGAGATTAAGATAGGCTTAGACTTTTTATGGGATAAAAAGATGCCTGAATCTTACTAGTGTTTCAAGTGTCAAGGGATACTTGAAAGACTTCATCTTTAATAAAGATATGCTTCATCTTTATAAGGATTAAGAAATTATGCTTAATTCTTTTGGACAGGTAAAAGATATGCTGAAATCTTTAATAAGCCATTGAAACAATGCCGTTTGTTTGTTTAGTCTTTCCCTCCCGGCGACCTTTTTACAAAGAGGTCTGGGGCGGGTACAATTGGTTTGACATTGCATATAAAACCCGGCGGTTGTACCTTTGGGTGGTTATATTAAATGATTTGCAATTCGCGATATTTGTATTTCCTCCCCGGCGATATTTTACAAAGAAGTGGGGTTAGGAACAATTGGGGTTAACTTTTAGACTTTACATCACCCGGCGGGTGCAACCTGGAAGGGTGGGATGACCGAATTTGCAAAAATTCAGTTTAGTTGACCAGACAATTGAGGGATAGCCACAGCCAAGGTGTATGGCGATACTCACAGTCGTACCTCACCCGCCGGACGATAACGCCGGCGGGCGGACCTGACGCTCTGATGACGGACGGGAACAGGTTGAGTTCCATTTATCTATTTTCCGCCGCCAGACGCGTCTCTAATGTGCCACGTAGTCAACAAACTACAGGATTAGCGTGGCGTAGTCTCGCTAATCGCGCCCCTGTGGCCGGCGCAGTATGGTACCAGCATTTGAACACGTGGTGCCCACACCCAGTGTCACTCCTGGTCAGGTTGTTCCACTTAGAACACAATTGGCAACCTAGAAACCTCGCGGACTTGTTCATTTTGGACATTCAGGAGGCCAAGTGGCTAGCACCATATGGTAGCGACGTGACCAAGATATTCACGAATCAATATACCCAGTCTACAAAGCGACAGCTTCAATCGCATTGGCAAGCTTTTCCGTCTCGGATTCTTAGCACAAAACAAACTGTGCCCTCGGTGGCGTTGGTTTTTATTATTTACTTTATCTGTTCATGCAGAAACATTTATCTGAAAGTGATTTATGTGGGCAGGTTTTAACCTCCGCCCACCTCCCCATCAGCTCAGGCCTACATGGTCTCTGGACAAAGCATCGTCGTTATTCTCGTTCCCGTATGTACCAAAGACTGCAGATTTTACAAAAGGGCAGTATTCCTTATGGCTTTGGCTACCGGGAACAGAGTATCTGAGCTGGCGGCGATGAGCAACGCACCTAATTGCCTCAGGTTTGATAGGCTTCATGAGTGTATTCACATTGCACCTTCCCAGGATTCATAGCCGAGATTGAGCACAGTGAACACGTGTTTTCAGAGTTCACGGTGCCGGCGTTAAACAGGGGAAAGGTGCACCATCTTTTTTGCCCAGTGCAAGCTCTAACCAAATATTTAAGAGTGGCACCTCTAAATCACCAGGGTGCTTTATGGGTCGCAAGTCCGGGTGAACGCTTGATGGAGCGTACACTGGCTTCTCTCTTGGTCGAGGACTTTAAAGAGAAGAATCCCGGCGTTGTGGGTAAGACCCACGATTTACGCAAGGGGACAGCCTCGTTAGGTTTCCTTAATAATCTTTCGGTGGAAGTTATTACGTCCACACGGTTGTGGGCCTCTAATCAGGAGTTTTTGCCTCGATACCTTTCAGTAGCTCTGGACAAACCTTCCTTGCCATGTATAGCTTTACGGCAGAGGGTCTAGGTGGCCCTTTTAAGTCACGTTTTGTTTAATTTCAAGAAAAGGGAGGGTGCAGTCAGTGTGACATAGGACACCCTAGACCCCTCCGGAGTATTTGTTCGGAATATACGAGCTGTGATACTGGTAGGCATTGTATTATAAAATTTCTCTGTAGTATTCATTGCAGGAAATTGTGCTAAAGGCCAATAGTAGTGTTACAACAATTCTTGTTGTAAGTAGCTTTGGCTGTGAAGCAATAGACTTCTGAGAAATCTCGGTAGTTGCAACTACGACTTTTACTTTTGAAGTAATTACTTCTGCATAAGTACACGAGTTCAGTACTTCTACGAATGTACAAGAATTCATTTATGTTTGGTTATATTTTTAGGAATATATCCACTAGTTAATGGGGTTTATATGTGCACATGTAAACTTATAAGTTTTTAGTTTTCACCACTTACTTTAAGTGGGATGCCTTCTTAACTAGCAGATCTGTGCACAGAGTCTCAGAGTTAACCCTTTTTCAAGCAGGCTTCTTTGAAGCACGCTCCTGCTTGTACCCCTTTTTGAAGATTTAGGCTGTATAAAGTTTATGCACCCGAATATCTCTTTTTTTACAAAAGTAAGAATACTATGTGGTTGTTTGATTATCTGCTTTTTTAGAGTTATGATATGATTACGAATGTCCCCCTCCAGTCTTAGAAATCAGGCATGTTCGTCAATGATGGAGGGGCCACTAATAAATTATAGGTTTGACTCCTGTAAGGAGATAAAGAAAACCTAATATTTAGTAGTGTCCCCGTAATCATTGACGACTGGGGCCCTCCCGACCATCCCCTTCCCATTCGTTAATGTATTAAGGATTTTGGTTTACTTGATATGTCAGTGAAGGAAGAATGACGCCTGAATCAGCGTCTGGTCAAAGATCCACATAAGTACATCCACGATATGATGGAAAGCTTATTGGATAGTTATTCTTATTTTGTTTTTGTTTTTTATCTTTTACGAAGTTTTTTCGTAGTGAGAACCCAATTAATAATGACTGAAGCCATGAGTGAGGTCGCGTGCGCTCATGATGAAGGCTCCTCAGATTTTAAATGCTCTGCGCGGTAGATTCAAACTACGGCGGATTAGTGTTTGAAGAGGATGCCTTATGTAATAGGCATGTTCGTCAATGATTACGGGGCCACTACTAAATATTAGGTTTTCTTTATCTCCTTACAGGAGTCAAACCTATAATTTGGATAGGTATTTAGAGGGTTAGTTCATCACCTGTTGGAAATTCACCTGGTGTCTGACAAGAAGTTGTTGGCTACGTGTGGGTCATGGTGAACGTCCACGGGGGTTGGGGGTGTCCCTTTGGGGTGGGGGGGGGGATGCCACTCCTTAAATATGTATATATGGGATTCTCTACGCTAATGGGGTTTTCTTATGATGTGGTGGTGTCAAGAGTGATACTCCTAGGGAGGGTTGATCCTGGGTTCTAGTTGTTACTTAATAGGATTACTCATGGGGCTCATAATAGTAGTTTTCGTGAAAATGCAAGTCAGGCAGAACCGTCGACTTCTTAGGGGTGAGAGGTTGGCTGCTGTAGCCTCGTGATGTCCGCCCTCCTGGTTCAGGTTGTGAGTTGGGCTAGTAAGTTAGAGGGTAGTAAATGGGGTTACAAGAATGAGTCTTTATCTGCTATTTATTGGGGTGAGGAAATGAACGGGATCGGCATGTTAGAACGTTCGTCTGGGCGTCTTTACAGGGGGGGGTTGGATATTGGAAAGGGGGTGGTTTGAGGCTAGGCGCCGCGCCGCTCGTGACCTAGGGTCGTGACCCTTAACCCTTATTTAGCGGCGAGCAACATAAGTCGAGTTAAATAAAGCTGGACTATGTGGCGGCGCTCGACATAACTCGAGTGGCAATTTCAGCACGTAATGTGGCTGAGAGAGAGAGACAAGTGGTGGCAGGAGACTAGCGAGCGTATGACTGCTCCAGACCACCGCGGCGAACCTACTGACACAAATCTCAGCTCCCTCCTCCCTCTCTCACTCGCTACATACTCAATTATGTACTGAAAGTACCGAATTACCTGCTTTTTGCACTCGCGTTGCACGGTTATTGCAAGAAAACTATCCATCATACAAGGATCGTTATGGTGTCATTCGAAAGCTCTGTTTATGCCCTTTCAGGGATAGGTACTTGTTTTACGTTCTGGGTCTTATTTAGGCATGAAAATGATCACGTAAACAGCCCTATTTTGGCTAAAAACACCCCGCTGTGCGGTACACATAAATAAACCGCATAGGCCGCTCGTAAGGTGTTAATGCGCTGGACATAGGGGTGGCATTCCCCTACGATCGAACAGGTAGGGTGGCGTGTGCAGCGGGGCGTGAAGGAGCAAAAGACAGGGTGACCCACAAAACAGGTGACCACTGAGCATAGGGTCATGAAGCAAAACAGAGTAGTGTGGATTGTGGATACGGAGGAGGTGATTGGAAGACGTATAACAATTGTGGAAAAGTAAATGGAAGAGAGCAACACAATGGCGGATAAAAGATAATTAACCTAAGGATTTAATACATTCATAAACAACGGCATATTAAGACGTCGTCCTAATAAGATGATGAAAACCAGTTTGGTATGCACGTGGCACAATACGACACAAGGACAGTGCCGCTATGTCGTATCAATACTGGTGGCATACTCCGGTTAATATTATATAATTATACACTTAGTTACTAGAAGAACAAGGCAAGGGGGGCAACTGAGCACGGGGGTACATATATCTATACTCGTCATGGAGAGAGAGATATGAGGTAGCTTTCCTGCATTTCTCCTGATAATCGTCTGCAGATTGATCATAGTGAGTTTATCCGAATTAACAGGCCTAAATCAATACAATAACTGGCATAGGGTTATCGGGTGTATAGAGTCGTGGTTAAAGGTTGTTACATCATTCGTAATTAACTTATCTAAATCAACAGGCATAAATCAATACCAGAACTGGCAAGGGACACAAATTGACAGACGAACAATGCAACGTGAGGTTATGTATACCTAACTGCTAAAAAATGGGGGAACGAAGATAGGTGTCTTCTCTTTTTACAAGTTCCCTAAATAATGTTAACATTAGGGAGTTGGTACATCAATAAAATAGCAATGTGGATCTCAGTGAGTTATGGGGCTGTCTAGTGTAATTTCATAATGAATCTCGGAATTACTCCTAGGTATTTTGTCTAGTGAAATGGAGGTGGTATTAGGAAGGTTGGGAATATTATAGGTTTGACTCCTGTAAGGAGATAAAGAAAACTTAATATTTAGTAGTGGCCCCGTAATCATTGACGAACATGCCTATTACATAAGGCATCCTCTTCAAACACTAATCCGCCGTAGTTTGAATCTACCGCGCAGAGCATTTAAAAACTGAGGAGCCTTCATCATGAGTGCACGCGACCTCACTCATGGCTTCAGTCATTATGAATTGGGTTCTCACTACGAAAAAACTTCGTAAAAAATAAAAAGAAAAAGAAAATAAGAATAACTATCTAATAAGCTTTCCATCATATCGTGGATGTACTTGTGTGGATCTTTGACCAGACGCTGATTCAGGCGTCATTCTTCCTTCACTGACATATCAAGTAAACCAAAATCCTCAATACATCAACGAATGGGAAGGGGATGGTCGGGAGGGCCCCAGTCGTCAATGATTACGGGGCCACTACTAAATATTAGGTTTTCTTTATCTCCTTACAGGAGTCAAACCTATAATTTATTAGTGGCCCCTCCATCATTGACGAACATGCCTGATTTCTAAGACTGGAGGGGGACATTCGTAATCATATCATAACTCTAGAAAAGCAGATAATAAAAACAACCACATAGTATTCTTACTTTGAAAATATATTTAATAAGGCGTAGGCCGTATATATACAAGAAAGGGGTTCAGGCAGGTGCGTGCTTCAAAGAAGCCTGCTTGACAAAAAAGGGGTAACTCTGAAGATTCTGTGAACAGATCTGTAGTTACAAAGGCACCCCACTCAACGAGTGGTGACAAAAATAACAAGTTATCAGTTTACATGTGCACATAATAAACCCCAAAATAATCGTGGAGATAAATTGCAAAAGATCTTCACTGTTTTAATATTAAATTGCTTTCGCAGGTAAAACTACTATAACAACCCCGTTGTTTTGTACTAACATTGTACTAGCACAATTTCTCGCCGAGAAATTTTCATGTCATATTAACCATAAATTGTATCACAGCTCTCACACTCCGGCGGGGTCTAGGGTGTCCTATGTCAATTGACTGCACCCCCCCCCCCCCCCCTTGTCTTGAAAGTAAACAAAAGTGACTGCAGGGCCACCTAGACCCTCTGCCTTAAAGCTATACATGGTAAGGAAGGTTTATCTAGAGCAACTGACAAGTATCTAGACAAAAACGTATGATTAGACGCCCACAACTGAGTGGACGCAATATCTTCTACTGAAAAATTCTTCAGGAAACGTAAAGAGGCTGCCCATTTGCGTAAATCGTGGGCCCGACCCACAACGCCGGGATTACTCTCTTTAATGACTTCGACCAGAAGAGAAGCTAATCGCCGTTTCAGTAAGCGTTTACCCATACTTGCTACTCTGTTCCCGGTGGCCAAAGCCAAAAGGAATACAGCCTTTTTTAAGAGTAATGCAAAATCTGCAGTATTTTGGTACAGACGAGAGTGAAGTAAAGACAAAGCTTTGTCCAGAGACCAAGTAGGCATGAGCTGACGGGGAGGTGGGCGAAGTTTAAAACAAGCTCTCATAAAACCTGTTTCCTCCGCCACCGGTATGGAGAGACCTGTAAGGTCTAAAAAGGGCACTCTAATCGCAGTTAAGTGATTTTTTAACGTTACCACAGATAAATGTTTCTGCTCAAACAGATAATTTAAATAATTAAAAACTAAAGCTATTGATGGCACAGTCTGTTCTGTTCTAATGATTCAAGAAGTAAAGGCTTGCCAATGTGAGTGATACTGTCGTTTCGTAGACTGAGTATATTGATTTAATAATTTATTGGTCACATCTCTACCGTATGGTGCTAGCCACTTGGCCTCCTGAATGTCCATAATGCAAAAGTCAGCGAGGTCGCTAGATTGCCAATCGTGTCTAAGTGGAAATACCCAACCGGGAGCGACACCGGGTGCGGGCACCACGTCTTCAATTGCTGGTACCACAACTGCGCCGGCCACAGGGGCGCGATTAGTGAGACTAAGCCTCGATAATCTCGTAGTTTGTTCACTACGTGGCACATTAGTGACGCATCTGGCGGCGGAAACAGATAGATGGAGCTCCATCTGTTCCAGTCTGTCACTAGGGCGTCTGGCCCCCCTGCCGGCGTTTTCGTCTGGCGGGTGAGGTATAGAGGGAGTTTGTGAGTCTCCTCGGACGCAAACAGATCCACTTGTGGATGGGAGAGCTCTGCAATCATTAGGTTGAAAATGGGTTGCTTGAGCTCCCATTCTACTGTCGTGCTCTGTCTCCGGGACAGAGCGTCTGCCCAGACGTTCGCTACGCCTGGGAGATAAGATGCGTGAAGATAAATGTCTAGTCTGTTGGCTAGAGTAAAAATCTCTTCCGACACGTTTAGCAACCTCCTTGACCTCGTTGATCCCTGTTTCTGAATACAGTGAACTGCGTTCAGATTGTCCATTCTGAAGGCCACCGACTTGCCCCGTAACGCAGGGCCGTGAGCCTGAAGGAAATACAAGGGGACTAGTAATTCTTTGACATTGATGTGAGAGATTTCTAAGTGGGACCAAAGCCCCTGACCCTGGTGCCCCTGATTTGACTGAAATCCCCACCCTATTGTGCCTGACGCATCCGTGTCTACCCATACCGTTGGTGGAGGAGAGGTCCATGACATTATTGAGTGCAACGTTTCCCTCTTTGCCCAGACCGCTAGTAAGGTGTGGATTAATTTCGGGATGGGCCATAATTTTCCCGCCGGTAAGAGTGGGAAATATTTGTTGCCTTCCAATATTAAACGTTTTACTTTCAACCGGCCCAACATGACAGTTAGTTAAATCCAGTTGAGCGAGCCGACCAGAGACTCCCAGACCCTCCGCGTCGTAGTCAGACTGTGAAGAAACATGAACAGTTTCCTGCGAAACCTGTTGCGATTGTCCACACTCTGACTCAGAGTGAGAGCGGCCGTGTCCCAGACCAGCCCTATCCACTGAATTACTCGTGAGGGAACAAGGTTTGACTTTACCAGATTTACCTTGAACCCTAGAGTTTTGACATGATTTAAAATGATGTTGACATGTTTGATGCATAATTGTTGTGTCTCTGCCACCACCAGCCAGTCGTCTAGGTACCACAACACTCTGATTCCTTGTTTTAACAACGGCATCAGGGCTTGCCGGACTAATTTCGTGAATAATCGAGGTGCCAGGTTCAAACCGAATGGCATCCTTTGAAAAACAAAATTTTGGTGCCTGATCCGTAAGGCCAAAAACCTTTGAAATCTTTTGTTGACCGATACGTGCCAATAGGCGTCTGTCAGGTCTAGTGAACATATCCAACCTCCCGGCGGAAGTGTTAGCCTGATTTGGTGTACTGTTAACATTCGGAAAGACTCGTTGTGAATGTGAAGGTTCAGATAAGACAGGTCTACTACCGGTCTCATCTGAACACTGTCCCTTTTGGGAACCAAAAATAGCTTGGACGTGAATACAGGGTAATTTGGGGGGACCGGGATGATGACATTCTTGGCAATCATTTCCTGGACCAGTGACTCCACCTCTAAAGAAACAAAATTCGCCGTTGTCGGCTGACGTAAGCGAGGTCGCCGGAGCCACTGCCAAGTGATGCCTTTGCGTGCCACCATCCGTGCCCAAGTGTTTAACGGCCATGCTTGGTGACACGTTCGGAACGACCCAGTTAGCAGACAAGGGTTCGCCGGCTGTACTACCCTCGGGTCCGCCGGCCTTAAGGTTGGCACCAGGAGTGAGAGAGACTTTAGTTTTTTTATGGTGGGGTTGGTGGTGCTGGACGCTTCGCCGGCTGGCTGGTGTTGGCCGAAGACGGGCCCTGACCTGGCTTATTATGGCCGCGTCCTCTCTGACCTGAAAACCTACTCTGTCTATGCCTGTACTGACCTTGAGGGGAGGGGGAGGACTTAGGTGGAAGAAAGGGCTTAGATCCCCCCGGCTGAGCTTTAGCGGTTGGCCTGGGTTTGGGGAAGTTAAAGGCAGGTTTCTTAGAAGGGGTGGGACTGTGTTTAAAGGCCTGCGCCATATTAAACACCGTTCGCCACACTTCAGGGGACATTAAAGAGGGAGTAAGCACTGGTGACATGACCACCTGATTCGCAATGCGATCAGGCAGTTTGCGAACTAAAGACATTCTGAGATCTTGTCTTGCTCGTACCGCCTCAAGCAAGGCGGTGCGTATGTCACCCAGAGATTGGATTGACGACTGGAGAAGCAGTCGCCGGGATAATTCAACCGATCTTCTGGCATCCGCATCTGCGATTGCCTGAGTGGACCGAAGCAAAGACTTTGCTACCTGTTGAGACACTATGTATTGAGAGAACAGGCGAAAAGCTTTCCCCCTTAGCCTAAATTCTCGGTCTAGGTGAGTTGGGGTAGGGGTAGTGAAAGGGTCTTTTAGCTCACAAAGATTAATTTTAGGGGCAGCTAGAAAGAAAACAAAGCTGAAGGGACTCCGCCGGCAGAACATACTGGCATGGAGAACCACGAATGAGTATCTTGAGGGATCTGGTGGGAAGATTTGGAAGTAAATGTGGTTGCAAAGTTTTGAGCCTCTGTCTCCCAATCCACCCAAGGTCCTGGACCCAACTGCCCCACCTTCAAGACTGGATTAGCTGCTTCGTCTGTGACGGTTTGTAAATCAAGTTCTGGAGTGAGAGCTGACAGAGTCTTAATGTCATTAAACCCATCCAGCTTAGACCAGTCTGAAAACAATTTTGAAGCTGAGGCAGGGGGTAAAGCTGGCTTAGTAGCATACACAAAATAGTCTTGGTGATAATAACTAGGTATATCCTTTATATTAACGTCTAGTACATTTCCCAAAGTATCCAAGGCCCTTAATTTCTTTGATTTATTGCCCTGGATGACCCACTCACGCGGTACTGGGAGTTCCCCTGACAAGGTAGGTTGGGCGAGCTCTGGTTTAGTGGAGGTCAAAAGGACCCATGACTCGTCTGGTCCGTAAAGCAAGGGCATAGCTACCTTTCTGAGAGGCGCCTTGTCTAGAGGGGGTGGATTGACATCCGTTATAACCCTTACATTCGAAGTGGTCAATGCCGCCGTAGCAGGCCTAGTAACCACTGATGGTGACAGAGTGGGGGGGTTAGGGATCTTAGATAAAGCAATAGAAGTCATCAGAGGCCGTACCGTAGAACTTGTCGTGGGAGCCCCCAAGTCCACTGTGGGAGTTTCCTGTTGTTGGCCATTTTTTTTTAGATAAAGCATGACTAAGTAGCCCATCAATTTCCTGCGCAGTGACAAATTGAGTTGATGATGAACTTACTGGTGAATCATTAATATCCTGCGCGGCGTCTAAGCCTGAACCTGACTCTTGCCCTTCCATCTCCGAAATTATTGAAACCTCGTCTATCTCCTCCTGTTCCTCCTGAGAAGATCCCGCCGAAGCTGGGGTACCTTGCTGCCAAGATAAGTCAGGAATAGAGGATGGGATCGCCGCGTCCCTGTGGACGTCAGCTACTGTGTGACTAGTTTGAGTCGGAAGTGGGTGGTCAGACCCCGGCCGAGAAAATCGCCAAACACCGAGGCCCTGGCCTACACTCTCTTGGGAGTCTGAAACACTCTCAATCACTGAACCCCCTGAACTCTCCAATTCCAGGGTTAAAATATTAATGGGTAAATCCTCTTTAGGGACAGGCACCGTACTGGACCCTTGAGACCTAACACAAACTCTGTCTGGGGTAGAGGTACGATGAGAAGCACTAGAAGCTGGCGAATGTAGGGAGGTCTTTCGTTTATGGGAATCCTTTTTGGAAGATTTATGGCTACGGTGTGACCGTGAACTACTCTTTGATTTGGAGGATTCATCGCCGTGACCACTGGTGGAACTTTCCGTCCTACTCTTCTTACTCGATGGTGAAGAGGCAAGACTAGATGGCTGGCGTCTGAGAGGTGACCTAGACCGAGATCTCTCCCGAGACGAGGAGGCGGACGCCGGGGGTGTAGGCTCTCTTGGACGTTTCGGAGTAGCAGCAGAAGACACAGAACCCTGACCAGTCTCCGCCGGCTTATGACTAGTTACTCGAGAGGAACGTTTAGGGGGAGGGTGTTCGAAAAGCAGTCTATCCCAAAGAGGGACGTTGTCACATTGAAGTGACTTATGAGCTACAATCGTAGTGTATGCTGACATCTGTTGCCTAACTTCTCTTAATGCGACCGCTGCGGTCTTATCATTGTCGCAGAGGACCTTGACAGCTAATTGGGAGCAAAAGGAACAATTACGCATCACCCACAGACCCCTTGAACGGTCTAGACATTTAACACACTTTATGCAAAGAGTGTGCGCAAAAATAGGGATACCGGCACAGGTAGGGGTAGTGCATAAAGCAAAGACTGGGGCCAAGGTAGCCATGACAGAGACTGGTGTGGAAAACTACTGCCGGGTCTGTATTGGTCCGCCGGAGCCCAGCTCTGGAAAAAAAGAAAATTTCCAGGAATTAATGCTCATAAGGTTAACCCAACATGTTCGCACACAAGTGTTAATAACCCACCGGGTAACGAGATGTAATGACACAACGATCACAGCTCGCTACGCGGCGGGGCTCAGAATATCTAAACATATCTTTTTAAGAAAGTGAAGAATACCCTCTGACATAATATAACGGTCCAGCATGGCGTTTATAGTCTTTCTGGTGGTGACTGTCTCAAGATTCAATTTTGGAACAAAAAACAACCCCCCACAAAGACGCCGGCCCTTGAATTATTTTAGTAGAATAATAAAGGGCAGGCTGATACGAGATCTGATTTCTAACGAATTGTCACAAAAAGATCGCCGTAAGTTTGAAGGCGGCGATACCTAAACGTATCACTAAATTAAGTGGTTAAATCGAAATTGAATTGTAAATTCCTTATTTCCTCCACCCAGGAGCACCGCCGGGTGTAAAAAACGATGTTAACCCTAATTGAACCTTCAATCGCCGTAAGTGTAAAGGCGGCGATACATATAGTATCACTTAAAAATGGATCGGTTAACTAACTGAATGACTTAGTTGTTCATCCCACCCTACCAAGGTACACCCGCCGGGTGAGATGTCAAAACGTTAACCCCATAAGTTCCTGTCCCCACTTCTTTGTAAAAGATCGCCGGGGAGGAAAGCCCTTAACAACAGCTAGGTTTTTCCTGTGGTTTGAAAACCGGGTAGAAAAACTTCATAACATATGTTCGCATGAACAATGTTAGATGGGTACAGCCACTCCGCCAGGAATCAAAGGGAGCCTGAAAACAGGCACCAACACAGAGACGCAGTCCTGGAGAGCCACAGACACCTCATCGCCGGGGACACAAGCCTGTGTTGAAACCACGTGTGGCCCAACACGGCTCTCGGCCGGGTTTTTTCATGGTGAAACCGAGAAAAAACCCGCCGGAAGGTAACCCACCCCGTTCAGAAACCATCTGAACGTACAACGGACACAAAGGAAAGCCAAGCACGACTAGCCTAAGTCCACACAATAATCCGTGGAATTAGCCAATACACAACTAAACCAGGAAACAAACATAGTCCGTGGAATTAGCCAATACACAACTAAACCCGGATACACATGACACAGTAGGGCATATTTATCAAAATAAACAATAACACTTGTACATGTGGCAAAGCTACGAGCGGCTGGCTAGGCCTAAGTAGACGGCATAAGAAATGTTGAAATATACACAAAACACTGGAAATATAACAACAGGCACCACCGCCAACACACCACTGTAGCAAATACTTCCGGCAAAGGGAAGACTGACTCGGGACCCAGAAAAAACTTCACTAAGTGAAGAAAAATACGCTGGGAACGTCAGTAAGCAAAGCTTACCTCATCAGAAAGATAAAAGGCAGCAATAATTAACGCGTAATGAAAGCCGCCTGCATCACAAGCTAACTCAACTGTGAAAAGATCACAAGTCCACAACAGGACCACGAGGGTACATCCGAAATAGATGCCCCAAACACACGACCCAAAATACACTGCACTGCGGGCAACCAGCCCAGGACACTCCTGCTACGCATATCCTAACCTTACTTGATACATCCCGGAGTAAAAAAATGAGAAAAAACTCACTAGGGACGCAGCAAATGCGGAACCAGCGGAGCGTGGGGAGACACGTCCGGGCAGGCTGAGCGCAGAGCAGAGAAGGAAGAATGACGCCTGAATCAGCGTCTGGTCAAAGATCCACACAAGTACATCCACGATATGATGGAAAGCTTATTAGATAGTTATTCTTATTTTCTTTTTGTTTTTATTTTTTACGAAGTTTTTTCGTAGTGAGAACCCAATTCATAATGACTGAAGCCATGAGTGAGGTCGCGTGCGCTCATGATGAAGGCTCCTCAGTTTTTAAATGCTCTGCGCGGTAGATTCAAACTACGGCGGATTAGTGTTTGAAGAGGATGCCTTATGTAATAGGCATGTTCGTCAATGATGGAGGGGCCACTAATAAATATATAGTTAGTGGATAAAACAACGGGAGGTTAGAGACATAGAATTGCTAGAATTGGGGGGGGGGGACTATGATTGTTATATAACTAAATACAGGGCTGACATAATCACGATCTGATTTGGTGTGAAATGGAAGCTAAGGTGTCTTTGATTGCCTCGAACCTACACAATGAAAGTATTATAGCCTGTATGGTGGTTACATAATTAAATACATACTTAGGTGGTATATCAAGAATATCAGTGAGTAAAGTATTGTGGTTTGCCTCGAACCTACACAATGAAAGTATTATAGCCTGTATGGTGGTTACATAATTAAATACATACTTAGGTGGTACATCAAGAATATCAGTGAGTAAAGTATTGTGGTTTGTATATTAGAAGACTGTGTTTGAGAGACGTATAAATGGAGGTGGTATTAGGAAGGTTGGGAATACATATAGTTAGTGGATAAAACAACGGGAGGTTAGAGAAATAGAATTGCTAGAATTGGGGGCTATGATTGTTATATAACTAAATACAGGGCTGACGTAATCACGATCTGATTTGGTGTGAAATGGAAGCTAAGGTGTCTTAGATCGCCTCGAACCTACACAATGAAAGTATTATAGGTTTGACTCCTGTAAGGAGATAAAGAAAACCTAATATTTAGTAGTGGCCCCGTAATCATTGACGATTATGCCTATTACATAAGGCACCCTCTTCAAACACTCATCTGCTGTAGTTTGAATCTACCGCGCAGAGCATAAAAAATTGAGGAGCCTTCATCATGAGCACACGCAACCTCACTCATGGTTCAGTCATTATGAAATTGGGTTCTCACTACGAAAAAACTTCGTAACAAATAAAAAAGAAAAAGAAAATAAGAATAACTATTCATAAGCTTTCCATATAATCGTGGATGTACTTGTGTGGATCTTTGACCAGACGCTGACTCAGGCGTCATTCTTCCTTCACTGACATATCAAGTAAACCAAAATCCTTAATACATCAACGAATGGGAAGGGGAAGGTCGGGAGGGCCCCAGTCGTCAATGATTACGGGGCCACTACTAAATATTAGGTTTTCTTTATCTCCTTACAGGAGTCAAACCTATAATTTATTAGTGGCCCCTCCATCATTGACGATTATGCCTGATATCTAAGACTGGAGGGGGACATTCGTAATCATATCATAACTCTAGCAAAAGCAGATAATCAAACAACCACATAGTATTCTTACTTCGAAAATATATATATTTTGGCGCAGCACATATATACAAAAAGGGGGTACAAGCAGGAGCGTGCTTCAAAGAAGCTTGCTTGATAAAAAAGGGTTAACTCTGAGATTCTGAGTACAGATCCGCCAGTTAATAAAGCACCCCACTTAAAATAAGTGGTGAAAAAATAAAAACTTATAAGTTTACATGTGCACATATAAACCCCATAAAACTAGTGGATATATCTTGCAAAATATATCCAATGCTTAAAATTAGATTGCTTCACAGCCAAAAACTACTTACAACACTGTTGTTTGTAATACAATTGTACTAGCACAATTTCCTGTAATGAATAGTACAGAGAA
Organism: Paralithodes platypus; assembly: GCA_032716605.1. Lineage (NCBI taxonomy): Eukaryota > Metazoa > Arthropoda > Malacostraca > Decapoda > Lithodidae > Paralithodes > Paralithodes platypus. Next base: position 35,343,700 of record CM064499.1, read on the forward strand.
ATTTTCATATCACAACACCCATAAACAGTATCACAGCTCACATACTCCGGCGGGGTCTAGGGTGTCCTATGTTACACTGACTGCACCCTCCCCCCCCCCCCTTTTCTTGAAATTAAACAATAAGTTACTTAGGGGCCACCTAGACCCTCTGCCTTAAAGCTATACATGGCAAGGAAGGTTTGTCTAGAGCTACTGAAAGGTATCGAGTCAAAAACGTATGATTAGAGGCCCACAACTGTGTGGACGTAATATCTTCAACAGAATATTGTTTAACCTCTCCGCGGCGCACAGGGGGTTTTCTACAGGGTAAGACTGTGCGCACCTATGATGATTTTGGGACCTATTGCCAATTTCGATAAAAAGTACATCATCGTGTAGGGAATGTTTGCGTGCATCGGCCCATATATATTTGACCCCCCAAAAAATGTCTGGGGGGGGTAGGGGAACGGTCCGTAGTTGAAAAATGTGGAGCGAATGGCACCGCGCGGCTAGATTGTCATCGAGCGGCGAGATTTCCCTGCCGAATATTTACGCGCGCAGGGGATAGAAGGAGAGGGAGGAGGGGGTGGGTTACCGCGTATTATCACGTATATCTCCTTTTTCGAGCCCTTTTAGGCTATTTAGAGTATGTATACATGTGTAGGGCACCCATATAACAATGAATATGCCTCATAGTGACCAAAAATTGCAATATATAAGGGAATTATAAGAGAATATTTAGGCGGGAATGAAGATGTGTTGGAGGTTTGGCGGCAATTTATGAGCTGAGAGTGTGGTTTACGCCATACATATCACGTATATCTTGTACGTAGAGCACTGTCACGCTATAATACAGACTTGTACGTATGTATACGTGCCATATATCAAAATATATACCGCATATAAACCAATTCATGCGATATTTACGCACATTATCAATGAGTTTCTATGCGTGAACCAAGGTGTGAGTGAGTTGTGGTGGGAATGAAAGGGGGAGAGGGTGTGTTACGCCATAAATATCACGTCAATCTTGTATTTAGAGCACTCTCATGCTATAATAAAGACGTGTACATATGTAGGCGTCCCATATAACAAGGAATATACCGCATATAGCCCAATTGATGCGATATTTACGCAAATTGTGAATGTGTTTTCTAGCAGACGGAAGCCTGAAAGGGGGGGTTGGGGGTGGGTGGGTGGGAGGGAGGCATGCAGGGGTGCAGTGAGTGAGTGAGTCGTGGAGAGATGGAAGTCAGGCAGATCTCTAGATAGATAACCAGCTTAGTGATAATTGTGGAGGCGCCCCAGGCGTATTGATGTTTGGTATTTTGACCCTTATGTCTACCAGATGGCTGGTGTTCGTTGCCATCAACAGGTCTACAATAACATGAGTCAGGAATGGAGAGAGAGAAAGAGAGAGAGAGAGAGAGAGAAACTGAGACATGCGTATGTCGTACATATAAATGGACTTCAGAATTGCATTTTTATGCAAGCAGACATTGCATTTTAGACACATGTGAAGTACCACAGAAACATGTAGGCCATTGACTGTAAATAAAGTACTATATTTATAGACCACCAGCGACGGTGCTGAGTCAACACAGGCAGATTGCCTGTTGTGATAGAGGGCTAAATATAGACTGGTGTCTCCTTACACCTGCGAAAGGGTAGATTGCCACCAGAGAAACGTTTACTTATTTATTTCGAAGTAATATGCAATCTAAATGTATATTCGAGACCTACTGCAATTATTTGTATGACAGTCATGACTATGTATAATCCAATATACGCGCGTAGGCGAGACATAAGAAAGCTGGTTGAGCAATTTTCGACACCCACACAGTTATTATTCATTTTTATTTACAATATTATACAATACAAATGTATTTGTGAAGAGTATTTTATCCATTATTGTATTTATACCAATTTTGTTCCCAGACAGAGCTGCTGTAGCTGGAGAATCAAGGAGCGGCAACGGTCACCTCGTGACCGCCTGACCGTGTGAAAATGAGTGGAGTCACACTGAGAGGGGCAATTTTGCTGAGTGTTTGGGCAATTTTTGACAGAATAAAGTTATATAATTACTAATTCTTGACAGAGACAAACTATTATAAACCTTGGCATGATATAATTGATAATCCCATCAATTTACAAACGTAAATTGGTGGGATAATTCATTTTTTTTTGTATATTGTCATTTCGATTGTAGACACGAAGTTTTGAGTGATATTTGGTATGAGCTCCTGTGGCATGGTTGGTAAGGTCGCGGACTGGAAAACTCAAAGTGTCGTAGGGTAGTGGGATCGAATCCAGGAGGGGGTTATGGGGAAGGTTTTATATTGTCTAGAAATTTTTTTATAAATTTTTTTTTTTACAAGATCATGCCATTGTATTCAAACAATATGAAATATTCATAGAATATATCATATTGTAAGAATACAATGACATGACCTTGTTTTCTTTTTTTCTTTTTTTATTGTTTTATTTTATTATCATAGTAGGTTTGACATGATTTATTGAAACATATTTATTTTTGTACAATTCATTTGAGGTAAGAAAATAATTATATACACATTACTTAGGCTAATAACAAACATATATATTGATATACTAAAAAAATAAGGCATATTACATGTAAATCTTTGAAACTTATAAACTAAATAATGAAACATACAATTATATAATGTAAAAGCTATATCACAGGGACATCTTTGGAACTTATACATTATATAATATATATGTTACATTATGAGGTAGCGTGATCAATTAGGTCAGGTCAGGTAAGGTAGGGCGCGAGTCCAGGGCAGGGCAGGGCAGGAGGCGAGTCCAGGGCAGGGCACGGGGCGAGTCCAGGGCAGGGCAGGGCAGGGGCCGACACTCAGTAGTTCTTGAAGGTGTGGTAGTCCCTGAAGCAGTCACCCAGGCAGAGTGCAACTTTGCACTCGGCGCACATTGAGGTGACTCTTTTGGTTACATGGGGTTTCCTCACACTGGAGCTGCAGACGGTGCACTGCACCTGCCTGTGACGAGTGCCAATCAGCTCGGTGTTGGTTGTGTAGTGTCTTTCGACACCCAGCTGGATGCGGTCAGGAACGTGATCCCCACGCCATGCCGTACGTCTGTGAGTGGTGGTGCCATACTTCTCCAGGAGTTGGTAGGAGACGTTGTACACGAACTCCCGGAATTTCAGCTTCTGGTTTGGGGCCATATCCTTCTTCACCAACCACAAGTTGTAGGCGTTCAGCATCGTTATGTCAACTAGGTGGAGGAAGAGCTTGTGATACCACTTCACAGTCTTCCTCAGACACTCAACACCTGACAGCTGACAGTCAGACTTGTCCACCAGGCGCATGTTTTTGGTGTAGTCCACTACCATGTCGGGCTTGTAGATTGTCTTCCTGGTTCGGTAGTGGATTTTGCCAGAATCCACCTGGGCACCTGTGTGGACGGTGGAAAGCAGGTGGACGTCTCGCTTATCCTTCCACTTCAGGGCTATCAGTTTCCCACACTTCTCGAGCTGCTTGTATTTCTGCCCCTTTCGTCGCCTTCTTCGCACATGCCTCTCGCGGTGTTCCTGGGCCAGGTCGTCTTCTGAAGGTGTGTCACTGGAGGAGGCATCTGTGAGAGGAATGACATCACCTGTGAACTTTGGCATAAACTTTCTTGTCTTTCTGACAGTCCCACATGACCCCGTTTGGTTGTCATAAAGAAACTGGCAGAGAGCAGGAGAAGTATACCAGTTGTCAGTGTAGATGATGTGGCCTTTGCCCAGGTAAGGTGCCAACATTTTCCTGACGATGGCACCTGACATGCCCATGGGGTCATTGGCAGCGGCTTTCGGTACGTCAATGTCAGTTCCTGTATACACGATCATGTCAAGCACTATTCCAGTTTCACAGTCGCACAACACGAAGAGCTTGATTCCGAACCTATGCCTCTTCAAGGGGATATACTGCTTGAAAACAAGACGTCCTTTGAAGAGCACGAGCGACTCATCAATCACCAAATTGAGGAAGGGGTAAAAGTATTTCCTATACCTCTCCAACAACATGGTGAACACATCCCGAACTTTCCATATCCTGTCAATCCTGTTAGGATTTTCGTTGTCTGCAAAGTGCATAAATCTTAGCAGCAACAAAAATCTGTCACGAGTCATGAACTTATTGAAAGTTGGGGTGGCGATGAGAGGGTCGTGCTTCCAGTAGTGTTGCAACACATGCTTCTTGATCAGAGGCATGAGGAACAACAAGGCAAAGAACGTCAGAAATTCTGCCACAGTCGTATCCACCCAGCCTCGTATTCTCGCTTTTGGAGAAAGGACGTCCAATCTGCCAAACACCCACCTGTAGTAGGCGTTTGTTTGGGCAACGATGTACGTCATTACCTCCATGTCGAAAAAAGCGAGGAAGAAGTCGCTTTCGTTCACTTGATCATCACAGGGCCAGTCGTCAGTTGTTCCTGACGTCCCAGGATTGAACTGGGGCACGTCAGGTACAAAATTGACCCCGTCAGACCAATCGAACGAAGGCATGCCAGGGATCGGAATGTCGTCTGCGTCATCTTCTGCGTCTGAAATATCGCTTCCATGGTCGCGATACAGCACTTCATCATCATTACCCTCCTCTTCACTTGACAGACGATGCCCTTCCTCGTTTTCGTCACCGACGTCGGACTCACTCCCACTGTCCACTCCCAAATCCCCCCACCCTTGGTCCCGTGCTAGGGCTTCGTCGTCGAAACCCGGGCTGCCAATGTCCTGCGAATCACCATCAAACAGCAGGGCGGCATACTTAGATGGTGTAAGAGTTTTCCGGGTCACTTTGGCACGTGCGGGAGTCTTATGGACAGGGACAGCAGAGGTGGTGGCAGGGGCGGCGGCAGGGGCGGCGGCAGGGGCGGCGGCGGCAGGGGCAGCAGTGGTGCGTGGCCTTGATGGCAAGATGATGGTGGTGCCTGTCGCCCTTCTCTCTGTTCCTTGGGCAGGGGCGGCATGGGCGGCAGGGGCAACAGGGCAGGGGCAGCAGGGCCGGCAGGGACACCAGGGCCAGCAGTCGATTTCCCTCTCCCTTTCCCCTTCCCCTTCCCTGTTCCTTGGGCAGGGGCGGCAGGGGCGGCAGGGGCGGCAGGGGCAGCAGGGGCGGCAGGGGCGGCAGGGGCAGCAGGGCCGGCAGGGACACCAGGGCCAGCAGTCGCTTTCCCAGTCGCTTTCCCTCTCCCTTTCCCCTTCCCCTTCCCTGTTCCTTGGGCAGGGGCGGCAGGGGCGGCAGGGGCAGCAGGGGCGGCAGGGGCGGCAGGGGCAGCAGGGGCGGCAGGGGCAGCCGGGCCAGGGGCGGCTGGTGGTGTTGGTGGTGGTAGGGGCACTGTGGCTGGCGTACGGGTTCTTTTCCCTACGCCCGTGCCTTTCATTTTTCCTGCCCTCGCAGGTAATGCAGCCCTAGGGCGGCCTCCTGCGTCGCTGGTACCGGTGGCAGGGGTGGCAGGGGTGGCAGTGGTGGCAGTGGTGGTGGTAGTGGTTGTTGCAGTGGCCTGGGTCGTGGTGGCAGTGTCCCGAAAGACCAATGACCTCTGTGCCATTGCCCTGCTTGCACGTGTTTTACGTGCTTTTGGTGCTGGTGATTCGTCCTCTGAGCTGTAGGGCGTGTCGTACTGGTAGCTAGGGTCTTTGGCAGCCACCCTCTGCCTTCCACGGCGGCTAACACCACCAGAAGGAGGGCTGGTTGTGTCATCAGGGAGCGAGCGTGAGGGACGTGTAGGCTCCATGACTAGTGCGTGGTTACTGGCGCGGTGGTGCTTGCACGAGTGCGGGGCGAGCGTTTGGCGGGGTGGTATCGAGAGTTGACATGTAGTACTATACCCACACCAATTTTCAGCCGCCTGGCTATAAACGCGCGGTTTTGGTACGTGTTCAAAGTCTCTGCTCTTAAGAGTCTCCCCGCAGTGCGCCGGGGGAACTCTTAAGAGTCTCCCCGCAGCTCCCGGGTTAAGGAAACGTACAGAGGCTGCCCACTTGCGTAAATCGTGGGCCCTACCCACAACGCCGGGATTACTCTCTTTAATGACCTCGACCAAGAGAAGCCAGTTTACGTTTCATCAAGCGTTTACCCGTACTTGCTACCCATAAAGCACCCTGGTGATTTAGAGGTGCCACTCTCAAATATTTGGTTAGAGCTTGCACTGGACATAAATTATGGTGCACCTTTCCCCTTTTTAACGCCGGCACCGAGAACTCTGAAAACACGTGTTCACTGTGCTCATTCTTGGCTATGAACCCTGGGGAAGGTGCAATGTGAATACACTCATTAAGCCTACCAAACCTGAGCAATAGTGTGTTGCTCATCGCCGCCAGCTCAGATACTCTGTTCCCGGTAGCCAAAGCCATAAGGAATACTGCCTTTTTTAAAAGTAATGTAAAATCTGCAGTATGTTGGTACAGACGGGAATGAAGTAATGACAATGCTTTGTCCAGAGACCAGGTAGGCATGAGCTGATGGGGAGGTGGGCGGAGTTTAAAACATGCCCTCATAAAACCTGATTCCACACGACTGGTATGGTGAGACCGGTAAGGTCCAAAAATGGCATCCTAATCGCTGTTAAGTGATTTTTTAACGTTACTACAGATAAACGTTTCTGCTCGAACAGATAATTTAAATAATTAAAAACCAAAGCCAACGAGGGCACAGTTTGTTCTGTTCTAAGAATCCAAGAAGTAAAGGCTTGCCAATGCGATTGATACTGTCGCTTTGTAGACTGTGTATATTGATTCATGAATTTATTGGTCACGTCTCTACCATATGGTGCTAGCCACTTGGCCTCCTGAATGTCCATAATGCAAAAGTCAGCGAGGTCTCTAGGTTGCCAATTGTGTCTAAGTGGAAAAACCCGACCGGGAGTGACACCGGGTGCGGGCACCACGTTTTCAATTGCTGGTACCACAACTGCGCCGGCCACAGGGGCGCGATTAGCGAGACTACGCCCCGATAATCCTGTAGTTTGTTTACTACATGGCACATTAGAGACGCGTCTGGCGGCGGAAACAGATAAATGGAACTCCACCTGTTCCAGTCTGTCACTAGTGCGTCTGGCCCGCCCGCTGGCGTTATCGTCCGGCGGGTGAGGTACAAAGGAGTAGTACAAAGGAAATCAAGCAACAACAGATCTAGTGACCCTTCTAGGTTGCTTGTCCTCCAAAACACTGAGGATCAAGTGTCCAAACAGTGGCTTAGAGTGGGTAAGGGAACATTGGAAAGCGAATTACTGCCCTGGAACTAATGTCCGTGGCAGGATTAGGAAGTTAGTAGGGGACAGATGGGTTAGTAACTGAGGGGGGGGATAAAATAAAGTTATTCATTTACAAACGCAGTCAGTCGCGGGTTTGATGCGAGATATTTGTCTAGGCGGAGTTTAAATGAATCAACGGTGATGCAGTCTATAACGTTTCGGGGAAGCCCATTCCACAAGTTGACAACTCGATTGAAGAAGAAATTCTTAGATTCGTGTGAGTTAAAAGATTTACCAATAATTTTGCAACCGTTTCCCCGCGTGTAATTAGCTTGGTCGATAGTGAAGTACTTACTACAGTTTCATATTGTCGATGCCTTTGATGATTTTGAACACTTGAATTAAGTCACCTCTTAATCTGCGCTGGGTTAAAGGAAATAGATTTAATTCTCTAAGACGCTCTTCGTATGGTTTGTTCTTTAGGCTAGGTATCATTTTGGTAACTCTACGTTGAACTCGTTCTAGCTTGTTTATATCTTTTTGGTAATAAGGGCACCAGGATTGAACGCAGTATTCCAGAAGAGGGCGGACTAAGGAATTGTAAAGGGTTAGGATAACTTCTTTGGATTTATGCTCAAATGACCTGCCTATAAAGCCAATTATTTTGTTTGCCTTCTTAACAACTTCTGAACATTGTTGACTCGGTTTTAGGTTACTCGATATTGTTACTCCCAGATCGGTTTCTCTGTTTACATTCTTAAGCTGAGTGCCATTCATCGAATAGTTTGCTTTCTCATTTAGGTATCCGATATGTAGTACTTTACATTTATCCGCATTGAAACTCATTTGCCAAATTTGGGCCCAACATGACAATTTATCTAGATTGTGTTGCATTACGTCAACTTGTTCTTTTGAGAGTACGCTATTTGCAATTTTGTATCGTCAGCAAATTTTGAGATTGTACAGGTGAGACCCTCATCTATGTCGTTGATGTAAATTAGAAAGAGAATTGGTCCTAGTACCGATCCCTCGGGTACCCCGCTACTTACATTGGTCCATTTAGATGCCTTACCGTTTATGACTACTCTTTGCTTTATGTCGCTGAGCCAATTTTCTATCCATTTCAACACACCGTCTTGTATTCCATGCGCTTTTAGTTTTAGCAGTAAACGTTTGTGGGGAACTTTGTCAAAGGCCTTTTGAAAATCAAGGTATATAATATCTACAGCTTTACTCTCATCGTAGAGGTTGAGGATATCGTGGAAGAAGTCTAAGAGGTTTGTTAAACAGGAACGTTTTTTACGAAAGCCGTGTTGAGTATCTTTAAGTATGTTATTTTCCTCCAAGTGATTTACGAGTCTGTCTCGTATGACCGTTTCTAGCATTTTACATACAACTGAGGTTAAGCTAATTGGACGATAGTTACTGGGTAGGGATTTGCTGCCTTTTTTGAATATCGGTGTTACGTTGGCTAGCTTCCACTGATCGGGCATAGTTCCAGACTGCAAGGATTTATTGAATAGTAATGTCAGTGGTTTGGAGAGCTCATCCTTAGCTTCCTTTAGAACTCTAGGCGAGATTTTATCAGGTCCAGGCGTTTTATTTACCTTGAGTTTATCTAAACAATTCAATACTTCTCTCTCTGTAACGGTGATATTGCTTAGAACATCTGAATTATCAATCTGAATCGGCGATGGTGTAGGGATATCACTGAGGTCTTCTGTTGTAAAAACTGATGCAAAGAAGGTATTGAGGGCATTACTCATTTGTACTTCGTCTTTGGTGTATTCTCCATTTTCATCGACTAACGGTCCAACAGTTGAAGTAACTACTTTTTTCTTTCTGATATAACTATAGAATTCTTTCGGGTTTGTTTTACTTTGATTCGCAATATGTAACTCTAAGGTCTTTTTACTTTGCTTAATTAACTTTTTGGCTTTGCGTCGTAGCTCTACAAATTTCACCCGTTCTTCGTCATTTTGTGAGGATTTTAATCTATCATTAGCAAATTTTTTAGCAAGCAGGCAGTTTGAAATATCTTTATTGCACCATTTGGGCTTATTATTATGGCCTGGATGCCGTATTTTCGATGGTATGCAGTCTTGCACTGCTTTTAGGTAAGTGGCTTCGAATAACTTCCAAGATGTATTTATGTCGTTATTGTGAATTAAAAAGCTCCAGTCAGTTTCTTTAAACATAGCTCTAAGTTTATGGAAGTTTGCTTTCTTGAAATTAGGACTTTTTCGATGCTACTATTTGGTTCGTTACTAGTAAACTTTAAAGTGAAAGTTATCGTACGATGGTCGCTGTTACTGAATTCATCACCAACATTCAAATTCTCTATTAATTCTTCTTTTGTTGCAAGTACAATGTCAAGAACGTTATTACCATGGGTTGGCGTTCGAACAAATTGATAAAGCGAACTCTCTTGCAAGTTCGTATACAAGTCATGTCCGGAGTGTGAAGTAAGAGTATCGCCCCACTTGGTCACAGGTAAATTAAAGTCGCCAAAAATTACGGTATCTTGTGAGTTACTTACATCTGCAATTTGTTCGTAAATTTCTCAGTCAATTTGCACTGATTGAGCTGGAGGTCTGTATATTAATGCAAGTATTATTTTTGTACCTTTATTATTCTTTATTAGCACAAAAGATGCGTCGACGTTCACAATTTGAGGTTTTGACAAGAGGGTAGGGTTAAGACTTTCTTTGATATAAAGTAACAGTGGGAGTTTGGGAGTCTCCTCTGACGCAAACAAATCCACTTGTGGATGGTAAGGCTCCGCAATCATTTGGTCGAAAATGGTTTGCTTGAGCGCCCATTCTACTGTTGTGCTCTGTCTCCGAGACAGAGCGTCTGCCCAGACGTTTGCTACGCCTGGGAGATAAGATGCGTGAAGATGAATGTCCAGCCTGTTGGCTAGAATAAAAATCTTTTCTGACACGTTTAGCAATTTCCGAGATCTCGTTGACCCTTGTTTCTGAATACAGTGAACCGCATTCAGATTGTCCATTCTGAAGGCCACCAACTTGCCCCATAAAGTAGAGCCGTGAGCCTGAAGGAAATATAAGGGGACTAGTAATTCTTTGACATTGATGTGGGAGATTTCTAAATGGGACCAAAGCCCTTGACCCTGGTGCCCTTGGTTTGACTGAAAGCCCCAACCTATCGTTCCTGACGCATCCGTGTCTACCCATACCGTCGGCAGAGGAGAGGTCCATGACATTACTGAGTGCAACGTTTCCCTCTTCGCCCAGACCGCTAGTAAGTTGTGGATTAATTTTGGTATTGAGTATTGTTCACATGTGTGGGGAGGTTCCTCTCACACCGCTCTCCTAGACAAGGTTGAAAGGAAGGCCTTTCGTATCATTAACTCCCGTCCACTCACCAACTCTCTGCAATCTCTCTCTCTCCGCCGCAATGTTGCATCTCTCTCGCTATTCTATCGCTACTATAATAATCAGTGTTCCTCAGAGCTATCCCAGTGCATACCACCTCCTTTATGTAGGGCACGTGGTACTGTAAGGGGTCTAAATTGACTAGGCTGGATTTTGGCAATATTTACACCAAGACTTTTTCTGTTCACTCACTTTAAGCCCAATAATGACCCAGTCAGTGTTGAGATTAGGTGAAATGTTCGGTATTATGTTATTATCGTGATTAAGATATCAGTTGACATATATTAAATTGTAATGACTAAAAAGAAATAATTAAATAGGCCCAATGGTGTCTCATAGGTACGAGGGTCATTATTCTAACTTTACATATTAAATATAATTGTTTGGTATTGTTCTATTAAGTTTAGAAAAGGGGTGTCACAATCGAAGCAATGTTGTTTTGGAATTAGAATGAAATTTACTTGTTTTGGCCATTTAATCACTTCCAGGTGTATACAGTTAATTGCAAAGCATAACTTTAACTTTGTGAATCTAGTATAATGCTGATATTTGGCCTAATAATTGCTTGAACCGAGTCTCTAGTGTGACACCCTGATTCTGAGGCCTTAGCGACAAGTGCCCACCTCAAGGGGGTTTGACAGGTGGAAATTTATGAGTCCTACCTCCAACTTAAAAACTATAGTCTTACCTAGGATATCGTAAGTAATAGTTAACATGTTTGTGCCTGAAATTCGTTGCATCATATAAAAGTAATTCAATTATCCTTTGAAAGTTTGATTAGACTCTAAGTAAGTTGAGGAGCTTATTTAATCAAGGTATGGTTATTGTTGTGACAAAGGACGCTGACCCCGAGTCCTACAGAGCCTAGAGCCGAGAGTGCCAGCGTCATTCCCTCCCAGTCGCCAGCCTCGGGCGGACTAAGGGGAAATATTTGGCTTAACTCGGTATAAATTTCCCTTTGTGTTGTGTTTAGATAAAACCTTCAGTTGAAGGTGAGTTGAAATGAATTGTGAAGTACTTAAGATAAGTTTGAGACCATTTTTTATACCCAGTTTCTTATAAAGCTGCATTTTGTGTCACCCCAAAGTCTGATAACCCACTCTCATTAAAGTGTGGTGGCACAAAATGACAAGGGGCGATCCAGACTTTTAAATATATACATTATATGGACAACCTTTCCTGACTATTTTTAAGAATTAAAGTAAATATGCATTGCAGAATAATTATTACAAAGCAAATAAAGACAAAATAAAAGCGAAATACCGTAATATACCAAATATCATGAGGTATGTCAGGGACTGGAATAATCGACAACAGAACATATCGGCAATAAATTTGAATATATACAATTTTAGATGTGTTGTGACATTACATATTAGGTGAAATTATAAAACATATTTATTTGTTTAATAGTAGAGCAAGAAATATTCGCATACATAGACATTTCAATAATTCTGAGGAGGAGTGACGGATTAATTACCGTGACGAACACTGATTTTCTGAACTTGACTCTTGGTCAAGGTCACGAGGCTAGATACCCCCCCCACCCACCCACCCCTCGATATATCTACGTTCCTACTGGCCCTCACGCAGCCGTGGTGCTTAGCGCGGTCGAACCTATATTTCACAAATGTTATGATATTTATATATATGCGTGTACTGTTACTTAGTAATATTGTATTGTGTAACCTAATCAACCCGAATGATATACATTTAAGTAAGAATACACCGAAATATAATCGTGGTTAGGCTCGAATGGAGTGGCACCGCGGCTGTGGCCAATGTTTATAAACAACATGCTTTAGGCCTACATATCAAGATCAATAATTAATGATCCATCATTTCGATATTATTTTGATCTAGTTGAATTTGTAAAAAATTGTGATGACTATTCCTATAATATAATCGCTTACTTTGAGGTATTATATATAATAACTCCGGTAGGTTATCGGCCTTCTATAGGATTATGACGCTTCTTTCGGATATTCTGAGGATATAGCTAGGTACATTTATAATTATCACATCCAAATCGATTATTTGTATATGGATATGTACACAAAGTCTTAAAACGGTTATCAAGTTCCGAAAGTTTGAATCGGGTTGAGTTTAGACCCTGTGGAAGAGCAGGGTTGAGTTGGCTTGATATTGGACACCCTTTTATGGCATTTGGGTGTGAAATACGACACCATTTCCAGTCTATCGGAGATAGTGGTGGTAAAGGAAAATGCGGTATATAACTACGAAATTATACGACATCCTTTGTCTTAGTCGAAGGTGAAATTATTCATTCCGTCTGATAGTTACTCATTTAGATTTCAAATTCCATATTATTTGTCCTGCCAACCTTATTAATTATGTATAAGATAATGTTAATTGTATTATGTTAGTGTAGTATTCTCACAGCAATAAGATCCCGTATGTCGAGTTCAATATCATGTATGTAACTTAATGTAAGCCCACATTCCTGAGTCGTGTGTGTGTATACACTCCGTTTTCTATTTTAAACCATTTTTCTTTATATATTTTTGAGGGTCAACTAAGTAAATTATATCTATCTCCAACCCTCCGTTTTCTATTTGGACCATTTTTCTTTATATATTTTTGAGGGTCAACTAAGTAAAATTATATCTATCTCCAACCCTCCGTTTTCTATTTGGACCATTTTTCTTTATATATTTTTGAGGGTCAACTAAGTAAATTTTATCTGACCCAACAATTTATACAACCGTTATTTTGTTGTCTCTTAACCCGGGAGCTGCGGGGAGACTCTTAAGAGTTCCCCCGGCGCACTGCGGGGAGACTCTTAAGAGTCAGAGAAAACAAAAATCAACTTTTGACATCGAAAAAAAAAAAAAAAAAAAATTATATTTTTTTTTTTTTTTTTTTTTATTTTTTTTTTGGCCCCTGGGCCATGCAAAATCTCAGTCCTCTACCTCCCCTCCTTCCCCACTTTCCTCCTCTCCTTCAGTTATCACCTATTTTCCCTGTTATTCCCTTATTCTGAGGTATATTTTCGTGCTAACATTAGAAATCCGATTGGAGGGTGTGGTCAGCACTGATAGCAAGCGAGTGCAAGAGAGAGAGAGAGAGTATCGATCGACTGTGTCTCAGTGGCCTTGGGGGAAATTGGCGGGAAAGCAGATTGCCTCACCCATACATTATACAACTCGCGGGCTATATCTCCGATTTTGACCATCCAAACGCTGTTTTCACTCGTTTTATTGTTGTTTCAGGTTAATACCTTTATAATCAACCCATAATAGGCGCATATGGATAAGTATTAATGCTATTAATGGCACAATGAATATTTTAGTGACGGAAACACCTCAAATACGTCAGCACAGGGGGACGTTTCCAATTACCCCCATGCGCACTTCAGAGGTTAATTGATACATTTGACCACTTTTGTAATGTTGATATGAATTAAGATATATAATTTTGTCAGTTTTATTAATGGTAATGTTAATACCAGGTCCCAGGTCAGGAGCGAAGTCCCAGGAGAAGTACCGGGTGCAGAGAGTCCTGTGTCCACCCCAGCGTGGACATGACCTAGTGGCTGTACTGAGACAGGATGCTGTTGGTGTTATTGAGCATTGAGCTAACCTTCACCCCATTGTGAGCTGTTGTACGCCTTATGAACCTAGTGACCGAGTGTGTGTTTACTAGGGTAGTGGCCTTGGGGTCACCTGTTGAAGGGTTTTAGTTAACTTTGATGTGGTGATAAGAAGTAGTTCATTGCGCCAATAATACCGATATATTCCGTGGTTGACTAAAGTAATAATCGTATTGATTTGTGTATCACAGTGAAAAGTGTATTTCTCTTTACAGTGTTTTAATATAGTTAAGAATACCAAACGGTATATTGTGTTTTTATTTATCCTGTGTCATTTAGACCATTTGCATTCATTCACCTGTATTTCCGTGCATGCAACGGCCATTAAGCTACCAGAGTAATAAGTTGGACCAATCATCAAGTCAGGAAGAAACACAATAATGGAATGAACAGAAAAATAATAAATAAGGCAGGGGTAACAGCAAAGTTCCAGGAACATTAGAAAAGAAAAGTAAAGACTACGAAAACCCCCCCTTACAGTACCCGTCTTGCAACTCAATCCCACCCCTACTCTGTGCAACTCTCCAACCCAAGAGTGAAACGTTACTCTCAAACTTTCTTCAACTCAACAGCTGAGCTCTGGAACTCTCTCCCAGAATAAGTTTTTCCCGCTTTCTATGACTTAAATTGCTTCAAACTCCGTGTGTCCAGGCATTTTGGCTCGAACGTCCCTTGATTTTGGCCCTGTCACTCTTTCAACTATGGGGGAGGCACTCGCTATAGGTAGTTATGCCTTTTGCCTCCCTCAATCACATAGAAAAAAAAAAAAAAAAAATGGGCCATAATTTTTCCGCCGGCAATAGTGGAAAACATTTGTTGCCTTCCAATATTAAACGTTTGACTTTCAACCGGCCCAACTTTACAGTTAGTTGAATCCAGTTGAGAGAGCCGACCAGAGACTCCCAGATTCTCCGTGTCGTAGTCAGACTGTGAAGGAACAGAAACAATTTCCTGCGAAATCTGTTTCGATTGTCCACACTCTGACTCAGAGTGAGAGTAGCTGTGTCCCAAACCAGCCCTATCCACTGAACTACTCGTGAGGGAACAAGGTTTGACTTTACCAGGTTTACCTTGAATCCTAGAGATTTGACATGATTGATGCATAATTGTTCCGTCTCTGCCACCACTAGCCAGTCGTCTAGATACCACAAAATCCTGATCCCTTGCTCTAACAAGGGCATCAGGGCTTGCTGGACTAATTTCGTGAATAATCGAGGTGCTAGGTTCAATCCAAACAGCATCCTCTGAAAGACATAAGTCTGATGCATTATTCGTAAGGCCAGAAACCGTTGAAATCTTTTGTTTACAGAGACGTGCCAATGCGCGTCTGTCAGGTCTAAAGAACACATCCATCCTCCCGGCGGAAGTGTTAGCCTGATTTGATTCACTGTCAGCATCCTGAAGGAAACATTGTGAATATGGAGGTTCAGATAAGACAGGTTTATGACTGGTCTCATCTGAACACTGTCCCTTTTGGGCACTAGAAATAGTTTGGATGTAAAGACTGGGTAATTTTGAGGAACAGGGATGATGACATTCTTGGCGATCATTTCTCGGATCAGTGACTCCACCTCTAATGAAACTAAATTTGCCTTTGTCGGCTGACGTAAACGAGGTCGCCGGAGCCACTGCCAGGTGATGCCTTTGCGTGCCACCATCCTCGCCCAAGTATTTAATGGCCATGCGCGGTGACACGTCCGGAACGACCCAGTTAGCAGACAAGGGTTCGCCGGCTGTACTATCCTCTGATCCACCCGCCGTGAGACCGGCCCTGGGAGTGAGAGAGACTTTAGTTTTTAGATGGTGGTGGTGGTGGTGGTGGATGCTTAGCCGACTAGCCGGCGTTGGCAGAAGACGGGCCCTGGCCCGGTCTGTTATACTTTCGTCCTTTATGACCTGCAAATTTTCCTTGTTTATACCTGTACTGACCTTGGGGGGAAGAGGACTTAGGTAGATGAAAGGGCTTTGACCCACCCGGCTGAGCTTTTGCGACTGGCTTGGGTTTGGGAAAGTTAAAAGCAGGTTTCTTAGAAGGGGCGGGATTGTGCTTAAAGGCCTGAGCCATGTTAAATACAGTTCCCCACACATCAGGGGACATTAAAGAGGGAGTTAGCACCGGCGACATGACCACCTGGTTCGCAATTCTATCAGGAAGTTTCCTCACCAGGGACATCCTAAGATCCTGTCTCGCCCGCACCACCTCGAGCAAGGCTGTACGGATATCCCCCAATGACTGAATAGAAGTCTGAAGGAGTAAACGTCGAGATAGTTCAATTGATCTTCTGACATCCGCGTCCGCGATTGCCTGAGTAGATCTTAGCATAGACTTCGCCACCTGGTGCGTAACAATGTATTGGGAAAAAAGTCTATACGCCTTCCCCCGTAGCCTAAACTCCCGGTCTAGGTGAGCTGGGGAAGGTGTAGTGAAAGGATCTTTAAGTTCGCATAGATTGATTTTGGGGGCAGCTAAAAATGCAAACAAAGCAGATGGAACTCCGCCGGCAGAGAAGACTGGCAGAGAGAACCAAGAATGGCTGTCCTGAGGAATTTGGTGCGAAGATTTTGAGGTGAAGGTGGTCGCAAAGTTCTGAGCCTCTACCTCCCATTCCACCCAAGGTCCTGGACCCAACTGCCCCACCTTCAAAACTGGATTAGCGGCTGTGTCTGTGACCGTTTGTAAATCTAATTCTGGAGTGAGAGCTGACAGTGCTTTTATATAATTAAAACCGTCATGCTTGGTCCAGTCAGAAAACAGTTTTGAAGCTGATGCAGGGGGTAGTGCAGGTGTAGCTGTATACACAAAATAGTCATGGTGATAATAATTAGGAATGGCCTTAATATTAACATAAAGTACATTACCCACAATATCTAAAGCTCGTAACTTTCTAGATTTATTTCCTTGGATTACCCACTCTCGTGACACTGGAAGTTCCCCTGACAAAGTGGGCTGTGCTACCTCTGGCTTAGTTGGGACCATTTGTACCCATGAACAGTCCCTAGCAGTAAAATTCGTTATAACAAACTGGGCCAGCAGGCACCCAAGTCTCCCGTCATGCTCCAACTCACAACCAAGACCGCAGGGCAACCACCAGCACAGTGCCAACATTCTACCTACTCAACATTACCCTCAACTGTATCATCACTACCACAGATATCGGTGACCCAAGTAACACAACATGCAACCAGAACACCCAAACAAGCAGGAAGCTCTAGCAAACACATCGACAATGAAGTAACAGCAACGAACAAGATAGACAACAAGAGAAACCACCCACCCGCCACAACACGACGCCGCTGTACAACATATCAACCAAACCTACTACAACACAACCCAACACTATCGGCGACCCAGGTAGCTCAACATGCAACCAGAACAGCAAAAAAAGAAGGGATCAGTCGCAACAACATCAACAATAAAGCAGCAACAACGGCCAAGAACAAGGACATAAAACAACAAATACAGGTAGGGGTGGGAGGGGGGCAAGGGGGAGCCATAACCTGTCCTCATCTCACGCGCTCACACACCATCAGCCGCTCATGGCGCACAGCTGATCACCACACCGCCAGACGTACGATGAACAGTAACAGGAAAATATGTATAGTGTGCGATATTGGATTCAACAAAAGGAGTACAACGTCACAATGTAGTAGTTGTAATGAAACAGTACACGATCGATGTACTTACGTTACTAGCAGAAAAGAAGTGGAATGCGATAAATGTAGGGAAATAGCTATTAAGGGTCCTAAAATCATTTGTGAAATATGTGAATCACTCATAACAAGAAAACAAATGATCATAAACTGTGTTAAGTGTAAAACTGTAGCTCATATGAAGTGCATCTCTAAGAAGACCAACAGTGAAGAACGGGAATTCCTATGCAACATATGTGCCTTGCATTCATTACCGAATATTAATGTAAATGAACCAATTAGTATTAACAACTCAGAATCCAGCCAGGACACATTCAAAATCAAAGATGAATACAGAGTGTTCACCAACAAAGGGCTCCATCTTATCCACATTAACGCCAGATCAATGTACCATAAATTGTCAGAATTAAACTTGTTAGCTAATACGGCCAAAGCTTCAATAATTGCAATCACAGAAACCTGGCTGGATTCAAGTATAAACGATGGTGAAATAAACATTCAAGGTTTCAATATGGTTAGGAATGATCGCAATAGGCATGGGGGAGGAGTATGTCTGTATGTAAAAAATAACCTCACACACACAACCAGGACCGACCTCCATGTAGAAAATCACGAAGCTCTGTGGATCGATCTACACCTGCCGAGGACAAGACCCATCACAATTGGGGTATGCTATAGGCCACCAGACGACACACAATTCTTGACCAAATTTGAACGAACGTTGTCCTTGCTAGACCCTCGGAATGAATCCATCATACTAGGGGATTTTAACCTGTGTTACAAACAACGAAATGATAGGCTTGTACGAGAATATAGGCATATACTGACAATGCACAATCACAACCCCCACACGTATCTCTGAGAACACTGCCACAATAATAGACCACATAAACTGTAACAAAGAGGACAAAATATCCCAATCAGGGGTTATACAGACTGGGATAAGTGATCACTTCGTCACATATTGCACACGAAAAACCACAAAAATTACCCTAGAGAATCACAAGATTATCAAAACAAGGTCACTCAGAAACTACAATAAAGAAACATTTCTGGACATTTTATGGAATACAGACTGGTCTCCAGTGTTTGGAAGTACAAACGTTAATGACGCATGGGTTGGCTTCAGAACCATCATCACAAACATTCTAGACGAAATAGCTCCTCTGAAAGACATACGAATTAAAGCAAGGTCAGACCCATGGATCAACAATGACATACTACACCATCTGGAACACAGAGACAATCTGTAAAAAGGCTAGCGAAACATAGACAGGATCAAGGTCTGAAACATGAGTTCAACAGGGCCAGGAATAAACTAAGTAGGAAAATAAAATCAGCGAAAACTAATTATTTTCACAATAAGGCAGAGGAATATCAGAATAACCCAAAGAAACTATGGAGGCACCTAAAAACAACAGGCTACAGCAACAAGACAAGGGATTCGTCTAACACTAATATTGCTCTCACCATTAATGATCAGATTTGCCACGATAAACGACAAATTTCAACCTACTTCAACTCCTTCTTCACCTCCATAGCAAACACACTTGCACAGAACCTACCTCAACCTCTCAATAAATACACGACGTACAACAACGGCCACCTTTCGAAATTTCTACAGAGATAAAGACATACACCCAAACACATTTGGATTGCAAAATGTTACACCAAAATACACTTTTGACGAGCTGTCTAACCTAAATGTACATAAAAGCACAGGACCAGACAAAATTCCTGCCAAATTTCTACGAGATGGAGCCATTGGTATAGCAGGCCCCCTAACCCACATCATCAACTTGTCAATTAACACCAACACTGTACCTGCTGAACTGAACCCCTCTATTCAAGAAAGGAAATAAACTAGAAGTTGGTAACTACAGACCTGTTAGCATATTATGTATTGTATCTAAAATCCTTGAAAGAGCGGTATACACCCAAATTGAACACTACCTCAAACAAATTAATATTATCTATTCTATAAGTTTCAATCAGGTTTCAGATGCATGTACTCGACAGACTCCTGTCTCATCCACTTAACGGATCACATTCGTAAAGAAATGTTTAAAGGTAACTACACCGGTATGGTTCTTCTTGATCTACAAAAAGCGTTTGACACAGTAGACCATGATATCCTATGTAATAAACTACAAGCAATGGGCATAGGATCTGTGAACTGGTTTAAATCTTATCTTAGTGGTAGAACCCAAAGAGTCAAAATTGACGATAATATATCTGATCCTATGCCAATTAACTGTGGGGTCCCGCAGGGAAGCATCCTTGGTCCCTTACTCTTTCTCTGTTATGTGAACGACATGGAACTGAGCGTCTCATGTAAATTATTACTGTATGCAGACGACAGCGTGCTCCTGATTTCAGGAAAAGACCCAATAAGTATTGCCGCTTCACTTTCCAAAGAACTAGAATCATGTAGTGAATGGCTAGTGGACAATAGACTATCTCTTCACCTGGGCAAGACGGAAGCCATCTTATGTGGAACAAAACGCAAACTGAAAGACATTGTGGGCTTCTCGGTCAACTGTAATGATATTCCTATAATAACAGTGTCACAAGTTAAATATCTCAGACTAAAACTGGACGCGAGTTTGTCAGGTGAAACAATTTTGGAATCTATCCTGAGTAAGTGTAGAGCACGTATAAAATACCTGTATAGACAGGTGGGATGCTTACCCGCGGTGACCAAAAAGACCCTCTGCCAAGCGCTTGTTCAATGTCATTTTGACTATTCTGTGTCATCCTGGTACTCTGCATCATCTAAATCAGCACAGCACAAACTTCAGGTCACTCAAAATAAAATGGTTAGGTTCATGCTGAACCTAGGACCCAGATCACATGTTGGCCAGGAACAACTTCAGTCACTAGGTATGCTCAATGTCGCTGACAGGGCCAAACAAATCAGGCTCACTAATGCCTTCAAAATTTTCTATGACAGAGCTCCAGAGTACCTAAAGAATGATTTTGTTAAAGCAAATGAGAGGAGTGGATATAATACAAGAAACAGGATATTTAATTTTAAGGTCCCGAGAATCCAAGGACAGGGTAAGCAAACATTCTTCTTCACCGTCATCAAAGACTGGAACGACCTACCCCAGTCAGTCCGTGAAAAGAGAACACTGTATTCCTTCAGACGTAGCCTGAAGGAACACCTCAACCGGACAGCTGCGAGAAGGGAGCACCAAGCTTATGTCTACTACTAAATGCGACATAAGAGATAGACAAACCAAACTGAAATGATTACTGATTACGGATTACTGATATTTACTATAGGATGTAAGGTATCTTAAAATAACCCCCTAGAAATACTTTCTCTAAAGTATCTATTTCTTTATCCTCCCCATTTTCCCCAGCTAACCTAATCCCACAAGGACCCCAATGGAAATACGCCTAACGGCCTTATTGGGCTATCCTTAGTTGGAATTATGCAAGGCTGGTACATGTCATATTTGTAACAAACTATGTGGTACCAACTCTGTAAATTGCTAACTGAATAAATATTA
Source organism: Paralithodes platypus (assembly GCA_032716605.1). NCBI lineage: Eukaryota > Metazoa > Arthropoda > Malacostraca > Decapoda > Lithodidae > Paralithodes > Paralithodes platypus. The sequence continues at coordinate 35,365,077 of CM064499.1, forward strand.
TTATTATTATTATTATAATCATCTGGACCGTATAAAAGGGGCATAGCTACCTTTCTTAATAGTGCTTTATCTAAAGGGGGAGGATTCACATCCGCTACTACCCTTACACTAGAAGTAGTCAGTGCCGCCGAAGCAGGCCTAGTGACCATAGTAGGTGATACAGAAGGAGGGTGCAGAATCTGAGTTAAAGCAATGGAAGTAGTCAGAGGCCGAACACTTGAAATTGTCATGGAAGCTCCCAGGTCCACTGTAGGAGTCTCTGGCTGCTGGCCAAATTTTTTCGTTAGAGCAGTAGCTAATAACCCATCTATTTCCTCCGCCGTGACAAATTTAGCAGATGAAGAACTAAGAGGTGAATCATTCCTATCCTGTGAGTCGTCTAAAACTGAACCCGACTCCTGCACCTCCATGTCAGAGATTATAGACACCTCATCCTTGTCATCTGGCCCGTCATGAGAGGATTCCGCCGAAGCCGGGACCCCTTCGTGTTGCCATGTTAAGTCTGGAATGAATGATGGGATCGCAGCGTCCCGGTGGACGTCCGCCATTACCTGTGTCTCCTGAACCAGATGTGGGCCTTCATTCCATGGTTGGGAATACCTCCACACACCCAGGCCTTGGCCTGAACTCCTTTGGGAGTCAGTTACCCCATCAACCACTGAGCCCCCACTAGACCCTTCTAGAGGGCGATAACTGCCCACAGAACTCTCTAATTCTAAGTTTATAATATCCATTGGCAACCTGTCCGCCGGTAACACCCCCACCACAGTCCCTGACTCCACTCCCGCCCCATCAGATTGGACATTAGATACGTCGGGAGTAGAGGCAGAAAGTGAGGCACGAGGCTCCGGCGAACGCCGGGAGGCCTTTCGTTCATGAGAATCTTTCCTGGAAGATTTGTGGCTTCGGTGTGTTACGATCGGGTCTCGTATAAATCAGTGGCTCTTATACATTGGACTAGACTGGCATAAATGCAACAACGGAAACGCTAGATCCAACCCCTGATATATAATCACGTCGAACAAAGAACACATATACCCTCCAGAGTTATACCTGCGATAGCGAGGTATCTTAACTCTCAGTATCTATGTGCTTCTACTATAGGCTGATGTTCTCTGAAACAGCCTATTACCTATAACATATGGTTGCTTAGTTATGGTACACAAGGAAAAGATAATTAACTTAATTAAATCACAAGAGTGATCTAATGCAAACAAGAAGAAGGTTTACTTAACGTTACTTTAATCAATAATATCTGTCACTCCTTTATGAAAGAAAGTGTTGTAAAGTCCTCAAGCACCGAACAAGGAATCTTCTGAATAATGTCGGATGCTACTAAGAAGAACGTATCGGAAATGGAACCACAAAATAGCAGGAGGCAGGACAATGCACGTGTAGGCTAAATACACAAAAAGGCTGGACCTATAATGTTATTGGACACAAGAATATTATAAGCGGTGCAACAGTAATAATGCTCGCCACGAAAAAGTAGTACTCCTATTAACAAAACCGGTCTATGCTGGTTGTGTCTCTCTACAGCAACCTAGACCCTCAAAATGCTTGTGTAGAAATAATGGGTATGCATAAAAGAGTATATGATCTAATCCAACTAATGTCTACCCGGGTTAATAAAGTCTAGCTGGGATGCGCAAAGGTACAGAATTCTGGTGGAGCAACGCAGCTCCTAGCCTAGTGTGGACCTTGGGTCTGTGCGGCCTGATTACGTTAATATGAAGGGGTGCTCTCTTGAGGATTCTCAATCACAAGTATCGAGTATCCTCCTGGCGACCCTCAAAAGTAAAAGCAAATAGAGTTAGAACAGTGTTGGGTGGATTAGGCAAGCAGCCCTCACGCACTACACAGTCTAAACTCCAAGGTACACAGACAAAAGATCCACCCAGGTAACCCACAGAATCCGTAGTGTCGTGCAGCTCAAAAGTAGCCTACACACAGTGAAAACACCAACAGCAAGGTACCTGATCCCTAGTCTAGCATTATTTAACCCTGTAGAAACATTAGTGATTGATGGAGACAGTCCGAGCAATACAATCTCCCAAAAAGACAACGACTCTCTTCAACCTTAGCCTAGTACATAAGAAATGTGAGATCCAGCATATAATACAGTCTGGCCACCAATTCAAGGTGTGGATGCAGGGAACCAGAGGGGGATTGATATTAATAAAAGGTGAGGAAGTAGTGGAAATGATAGAGGCAGCAGGAGAGAAAGATTCTAAGACAAGAGTGTGGAACAGTTCATGGGAGATGCTTAGAGTATGCTGTCTGGGAAGGATCTGACAAGGATATTCCCAGGGACCGCCTCGCTGGAGTCCCAGTTCGCAGGAATGGCACGAGGGCGCGCGACAGTCGCCCAGTAAGCAGCCACCTAGTAGGCAGTGTTAGGCAGGAGGCAACGAATCCCGCGAGGCCTATGTAAGGGGGCCAGCCACGCGCCACACTCACCACCAAGTCACACCACCTGGTCTCTCTCTCTCTCTCCCGCTCGCCTTCCCATCATTCAACTACTTAACACAATACTTTCAATTGACTAAATAAAATAGAAAGGATTGTGACAGACGAAAATAAAGAACAGTTCTGAACTGTCTGCAACACAAGCTTTCTCGAGAAGGAAAGTACACAATGATAGGTAGGCTGTAGCTACATTCTCTGCCCTGGCGAGTCCTAGCGAGTAAGCCATGTGGTTCTGGGGGAAGCGGTGAGCGTCACACCCCACCCAAGATTTTTAAGAGGCTCCAACTATGAGCTCTAAATCTGACACGCAGAACCCATACAAAATTCGCCATTCCTAGCCACCCAGCAACAATGAAATGTAAAGCACAGTTCTCTTCAAAATAACACATTATAAAAATGAACAACCCTTCCCAACACAATAGATTAAATTACATAGCTATGCTCATAAGAGCGAGCTTCACTAGCCCAGCCTTCTGAGAGGAGTACAACTCAGAATTTCTGCTATAACATACTTACATTTTTTTTAACTATCAAAGAAAGAGTTTTTATAGGATTTTTATATTTTTAATATGTTTATGGCGGCTGCACTACAGGGGCAAGCCTAGTTTTTCTTCTATACCAACACAGCAACTCCTACTTTACGACCCAATACGCTGGGCTACACACGCGAGCCAACAAGCACCAGACGTAAACATACTAATCAAACCAAAGTAGGAGGCTACCCTTGTGATGATCTACCCCGGGTCTTCCACCTTCGATAAGCAATCTGCAATCACATTCTCAGAACCGGCAATATGGCGTATGTCTAGGTTGTATTCCTGCAACATTAATGACCACCTGGTCAGCCTCATATTCCGGTTATGGAATTGATTCAGGAACTTGAGGGGGTGATGGTCGGTGTAGATCACCACAACTGGTCCATAGGCTGGAACATACACCTCAAAGTGCCTGAGCGCTAGCACAATCGCCAGCAGTTCCTTCTCAACTACTGAATAGTTCTTCTGCGCCGAGTTGAACTTTTTTGAGAAGAAACTGACTGGGTGCTCCAGCCCATCTTCGTCTGATTGCATCAGAACGGCACCAGCCCCCACACCACTGGCATCAGTTGCCAGCTGGAATGGTCGGCTAAAGTCCGGGGCCCTGAGGATTGGGTGAGTACACAACAGGTGTTTTACTAGCAAAAAAGCCCTCTCACACTCAGGCGCCCACTTAAACTTTCTATCTTTGGCCAATAGGTCCGTCAGAGGAGCCAGCACAGTAGAATGGGAGGTTTGACGTACCTCCCAACCTACCAAATAGGAAAACCTACTATTTGGTAGTAGTCTTGGAAAATCCAACGTCAAGGCTATTAACCTAATTGCAATGACGACTTGTCTATTTTGACTGCTATGTCGTCATTCCAACCGCGGTTAAAAAGAAAACGTCTAGAGTCTACTCCTTATCTTGCTCTAGGAGACGTTGTACATTAACCAAAACTACCACCGAAGGTGAAAAAAGTATAGAAGAGAAGAAAAAGGGGTTTACCTTAGTTACCGCTCAAGGCCCATCCCGTGTACCGTCATGCGCCGATCCCTGTCGAACGTGCGCATGAGCGACCCTCTCTTGTTATCACATCTCACGTCAGCAGAAGAACGCGGATGGGCAGGGGTCCGGCGTGAGGGAGGGTATTATGTACGTTGGATTTTCCAAGACTACTACCAAATAGTAGGTTTTCCTATTTGGTAGGTTGGGAGGTACGTCAAACCTCCCAATTTGTTAGTAGTCTTGGCAAATCCAACGTCAAGGCTGCATAACAAATAGGAGGAGGACATCCAAGCCCAACCTACCAAAAAAAAACCCAATGCATAAGACAAAATTATGAATGACAAAGAAACACAATTTAAACAAGAGAGTTTAATAAAAGAGTGAAAAACTGAGGAGTAGCTAAAAAGAGCAGTTTTAACACGTGCCCGTCATTCATAGTAATGCAAAACCATAGACTTGTCTTAAACCAAAAAGTACTGTACACAAAATCCCTTTTCTTCCAAAATGAACAAAAACACTGATCACAAGAACAAAACACAATTTTCAATGTGGCAAAAACACTTATGTACTGGAACAATACATAATCCCAAACTTGCAATCCAGTGTTGCAAACCCATACACCCCCCCCCCCCCCTTCGTCAAAAAAACAAAGGAAAAGAACGAGGGACAAGGGGGGAAGACCAGGGATCTTCGCCAGAGCACCAGGAAACACGACCCCCGAGAGCAATCACCGGCCGAGGGGGTCGAAAACTGGACACGGAGAGGTAGGAGGAGATGAAGGAATTGATAGAAGACCACAAAACCGCGGAGGCGAAGGCAGGGAAGGATCGACGTGGCAGGAACCGGAAGGAGGCAGCAAAGGATCCGACATCGCGCGCAGAACCCCTACAAACAGGGTGACGGGCACGAACGGTCCGACAAACGTGGCGGCCCAGCTGCACCTGCTAGAGCCTCCCACCTGTCCGAGGAGACACCCACACAGCAGTACCCGAAGGCGGCGCCACAGACGCAACAGAGGAGTGCAAGGCTGACACCGGGCACAACACATGGCGAGGATGCCCACGCCGTAAAGCCTGGACGGAGAAAGGCTGGAAAACGGGGGCCTCCCTCCCATGCGTGGTAACAAAAGGTGGGGAGGAGGCGAACGAGACGCCATGCAAGGACGGGGAGAATCGTACGCAGGCCCGGGGCCGTGACAATGCCGCTAGTGCAGACACCCGATCCCCAGTGGCCAGAGCGACAAGGAAGAGTGGACGCCCGAGCAACGGAACCGGCGTAGCGGCCCTCGTATACGTGGGGGAAGCCAGAAGGACCAGAGCCCGCCCCAGATCCCACAGCGGAGAGACCTGGCGCGGAGGCGGTCGATCCCGGAAGGCAGCCGTCAGGAAGGAATCCAGCACCTGTGGCGGAACGACCAGCCCAGCGACGGACCCAAAGAACCCCCCGGACGGCAGACAAGTGGGTACGTATAGCGTCGACTGGAAAGCGACGTGTACGGAAGAGGTGAAACAAGGAGCGTAGGACGAGGGAAGGAGAGCCAACTGGCAGGCGAGTGGCCTGTAGCCACCTAGTAAAAAACTTCCAGCGGGACCCGTAAGGCCCCCAAGGAGAAGACGGCCAGGAACGCTGCAGGAAGTCAGTCAGGGCCCGGCCGGGGACCGGGAGCCACCGTGCCACATGAACAAGCACGATGCGAAGGCCAAAGAGGTCCGCAGGACCCCAACCTAGCCCAAGTGGAAGCCGGAGACAGGTAGAGGGACCGGACCCGGGCACCACCGCGGCAACCGGGCGGACCAAGTCCGTGCCGGCCACAGAGGCGCGAGGAGCCAGACGCAGCCGTGGTACAGCCGCAGCCCCGCGAAGACTGGGCACATCAACAGCGCGTCTGGTGGCGGAAAGATGGAGATCGACCGCCACCTGTACCAGGCGACCATGAAAGCGTCCGGACCCCCCCCGGAGCGCGAGGCCGGAGGGAGAGGTCCAGAGGCAACTGGCGCGGCACCCCCGATGCGAACAAGGCGACCTCCGGAACACCTCAGGAAGCCGCGAGGTCGGCGAACACAGTCCGTTTCATCGCCCATTCTACAAGAACGCCCTGCCCTCTCGACAGGGCGGCCGCCCAAAGGGTGGCAGGCCCGGGCAGGGAAGAGGCATGCAAGGAGAAGGGGTGTCGGTCCGCGAGGAAGAACAACTCCACCGAGACCCCTAATAGAGTCAACGACCTGGAGGACCCCCGCATAAGGAAACAGGGGACAGCTTGTCTGAGTGTCCAACCCGAAGGCCACCGACTCACCCCGAAGGGCCAGCGCGTGGTCCCGCAGGAAGAACAAAGGAACCAACAATCCGAGGGCATAGACAGGTAAGAGGAGGGAGACCCACCCATCTGCCGGGAAGTGGACGTCCCAGGTTCGATTGGGAACCTCACCCAACCTCGCTCGACGTATCTGTGGTTACCCAGACCGTCGGCGGGGGGGGGCGGTCCAGGGCACAGCCGCAGAGAGCGAGCCCCGAGCAACCCAGCGACCGAAGCGTCGGCGAACGGTACGCGGGAGCGGCAGGAGCCGATCCATAGGGGCAACGGAAACACCGCGGTGCCCATGAGGAGGAGGCGGCGTAGCCAGAGGCTCCCTAAGGGAAGGGGCAGAGCGGCCCAATGCAGCGAACCCACGAACGAGTCCCAGAGCCACCCCGGGAGGGAGACCGAGTGCAACACGGCGAGGACCGTCCACCGAAGGTGCACCGCGGCCGGCAGACCCCGGGTCACCGTAGCGCCGGACAAAACCCATGCGAGACCGACCCATGGCACGACACGCGACGGGGTCAAGCGTGACTTGGGAACATCGAAGGGGAACCCTAACCGTGCGATGTCGCGAACGACTGCGAGGGCGTCGCCAATGCACAGGCCTAGGGCGTCGGAAACGACCAACCAAACGGCCAAGGAAAACAGGAGCTGGAGCCCGCCCCTGAGGAGAGGATCCAGAGCCTGCCCCACCAGTGCGGAGAAGATCTGCGGCGCGATGTGGAGACCGAAGGGAAGGCCGTCGAACAGGAACACACGATCGGAAGTCCGAACGGCCAAGAATCGCTGGAAGCGAGGATGGAGAGGAACGAGCCAAGACACATCCTGGAGGGCCAGCGACACTACCCACGACAGAGGGCACAGGGCCAGGCGTACCAGGGGTACCGGCAGCATCCGAAACCGTGTGTGCACGATGTGCCCGTTGAGGGCCAACAGATCCACCACCGGTCGCATCGTGTCGCAGGTCGGCGACGGAACCAGAAAGACACGGGAGAGGAAAACCGGGTGACCGGCGGTCAACTCCCTCGACGCTACCCAGCTCGGGCATGGAAGTGAACACGTGGGCCACCTCTGAAGAGATGGGCCGTTGTCGGTGACAAGAGCGGAGTGGGGGTCTGGACGTCCACCTCCAGGTGAGACCCCTCCGCGCAACCCGCCGCCCCCAACGTCCCTCGCGGCTACCGAGGGGCGCAAGGGCGAAAACAACCCGAGGGAGCACCCGAGAGGAGGGGAGCGACCCGGTACGCCCAGGCGAGAAGGAGAACAAGGAGGCCGACCCAGAGAACTACACATTGTGTTGACGTGGAGGTACCCCCGGTACGGGCCGTGCGGGCATGAGCGCCACGTTGACCTCCTCTACCCCTGCCCATCCCCCAACCTCGTCAAAAAGGGCGGGCCACCCCAACCCCAGGTCGGCGCGGGGCTGACCCCTTCGAAGGGCGGCCGGAAGCGGAAGGCCGGCCAGCCCCGACACAGAGGGGATGAAAGGGGCAAGAACAGAAGTGCGAGGCGGAACCGACGCACAGGCCAGCAACGTCCCAGTCCTGCGCCCGTGCAAGGCGGCAGCACTTGCAGCAGCACCCCGAAGAGGACCGGCAGAAGGACGGGACTGAGAAGACCCCGCGCGCGGCACAGCGCGTCAGTGCGTGACGTAAGCAGGGGCCGTAACGACACAGCGCGGCGTCGCGTGTCGGAAGCAGGGGCCGCCGACAGAGAAGCGTAGCATTCCCAAGCATCCTGCTTAAAAAACCCCGACGTATATAGCGCAGAGTACAACAAACCCTGACGAATAACCAAGGGGGCCGGCCGGCAGAACGAAGACCGTACCGTCGTGCGGTGCCGAGTTGCCGCGCACAAAACCGCCTTCAGCTCGGGAACCAAAGACACCGCGAGCCGAAGGTGGACCCGCTGAACGCGGTCCAAACCCTCGCGAAGATCGCCTGGCGCAGACGCCTCGAAAAGCCGCAGGAGGTGAACAGACGGCTGGAGGGAACCTAAAGACGAGACAATAAGTCCGTCACCCTCCGTCGCAAGGGAAAAACCTCGGCGACAGAGGGCTGATCCGGGTGAGAGAAGAACGGGGTAGCAATAGAACAAAGTTCAAGAACGGGCGCGCTCATCCAGGACCAGAACGCGCCGTCCAACCCGCCTACAGACACAAGAGGAGGCAAAAGCAGGGACGACTCCGGGGGAGGAACGGAAGGAGAGCCGTCGACGGATCGGTGTGTGAAGTCGAAGGCCTCAGCAAACCAGGCCTCCAATGGGAGAGGGTGACCGAGCATGATGGCTAAGCCAGGCGTACCGGCGTCGCACAAACCTGTCCCATAGGAGGACAGACCCGTCAACACAGCCAGGGACTGAACAGCCGGAAGGATGTCAGGGCGGCTGAAGTCTGACCAGAGCTTAGGCCTGCAGAAGGGAGGGGGACCGTAGCAGGGGTAGGTAGGGTGAGGTGCTGAGGGTGAGGCACCGCCAAGAAGGGCGAGACGAGGGAGTCTTCCATCGACTCCAAGCGCCCGTCGAAGCGTGACACAACCCAGCCCTGCATAGCCGACAATTGATCCGAGAGAGGCTACCCCCCCCCCCCCCCCCCCCCCCCCACCCCCCAGATTGGTCGGCCCGCAGGGGCGAGCGTGAGCGGAAGCGAGACCCACGACACGAACCAGCAGCGTCGCGGCCCAAGGAAGGCGAGCGACGACGGTTGTGTCGCCGTTGAGGGACACGTCCCCGATCACGAACGGCCGAGGGGGAAACAGCACCAATCCCCTCTTCCAGCGACACATCAGCTCCTGAGAAAGGGGACCCCGAAACCTCGCGAAACCCCACCGAGGCAAGAGGAGGGGTACCCCCCTGGCGAGACGGTAAGTGAATGTCAGGAAGAGAAGAATGAGGAGGAGCAGGACGACGGGAGTGGGAAGGCTGGCCGGGTGAAAGGAGGCCAGGAGCCGCGGGGGGAAACAGAGCAAGGATCCCCGGGGCTGAGATAACAGGGCGGCCCGACACCGAGGCGGAGGAGGGAGGGACCACCACCGTGAGACGAGACCGTGAAGGAAGAATAGGCACTGAAGCAGGTGAAGTAGGAGAAGCAACGACATCCAGGCGGACCCTCCTGGACAGTGTAGGAGGAGGGAGCAGAGGGCCAGCTACAGCATGAACAACCGCGCGCGGAGAGGACAACGTAAGAGGAAGTCGTCTGGGCTGGGGAAGCGGGCGGAAGGGAGTAGAGCCCCTATCCGTAGAGGCCAGGGGAGGGCGCACAGGGGCAGAGCCGCTAACCCCGGCCTCAGGGCGAGAACCATGACGAGGGCGATGGGCGTCGTCAAGGCGATCAGGAGGACGACGAGGCGAGCGAGAGCGTGGACGGAGCCGGGGACACCCCCCGACGATGGGACGACCGGCTGCGGGACCCAGGGGAGAGGGCCCGAGCAGGGAGAGGGCCAGGTAAATGGCCGTCAGTCGGGTCAGGGATACCCAGGGCGACGCGGATCCGGTCGGCAACAAAGGCCGGGGAACGGTGGCCCACAGTCATAATGTGGCGGGAGACCATCGTCCACACCGACGGAAGGGAAGCAGGAGGCCACAGCCGCCGCCGAGGAACCAGGGCCATGGAGCAGCACAACCACCAGGGCCAGACACGTGCCACACAGAGCAGGGAGGTAGGCCGTAGAGGACACACAGAGCGAGTGGCGCAAGCAGGACTTGTGGCTCTCCAAGCACGGGGAGCGACAACCAAGGCGAAAGCAAGGCAGCCTACCTGCACTAGAAGAACACACACCATAATCAGCACGTCGAAGGAGTAAGTGGAGAGAATGTCCAAGAAGAACCAGGGAAGGAGCATGGGGAAACAGGAACACACATGCAAACAGGTATCCGTACTCACCCTAAACTGGGAGCACAGAGGTAGGTGAGGAGGGCGGCCGAGGCGGAAGAGCACTAGCAGAACCTGCAAAGATGGAGAAAGTGTTAACCACCACTCAACATCTTACATGCAGGGCGTATAACACCAGGAAAGTGCATACACCAATATAGTATCAGGCAACAAGATGACATAACAAAAGTCAATAGTGAAAGCCAACTATTACCGCAAATTTGCGGGCCAATGGAGGCATAACCGTACCGACACCATCCACCTGCAATTTCGCGGGACCCCCCCAACGATCTCCGCAAATTTGCGGGGAACCGAAATGTCCCAGAGGACCGAATCGAGCACCCCGCAAATTTGCGGGACCGGCCGAGATGGTCCGGCGCCGAAAAAGCGAGAGGAGCGTCTAGGGAATACCAAAGAGGCCCAGAAAAAAGCGTCATCTCCTTATGAACTCCAAGCGACGATGGCCAGCAAGCTGAGCAGTGTCTTCCTTGATAATATCCTGACTCAACCGGTCAAGGGAGAGGCAAGGAAGACACACCAGGGGAGAGGAGGCACATCCCCTAGGAACCACCCAACCCACAGAGATAGAGCAAAGCCCATGAGGAGAAGTGGCAGGAAGGGTGGTTTGGCACAAACAGGGGCCCCCGTAGGGTACCCCAGGATTGGGCAAAAGGGTATGAAAGGATGGAGGTGAAAACAGTAAGGGAACACAAAAACCAGTAAATGAAACTGGCGAGAAAAAGGGTGGCCTAGCCGTGAGGAGAGAATGTGTCAGGGGCGAAAAACCCTGTGGTGTGAGGGAGGGGCCCCCGTGGGGTACCCCAGGATATCACGAACCACCAAGCGCCCAGGCCCTTGAGACACAGTGAAGGCTCGAAAGGGGGGACTCGGGAATAACGCTAATAATGCGGCCGACACAAACCCTACAAACAGCACCGCCACCACGAAATCTCAGATCGTGAACCAACTGTACACCTAGGCTATGAAAATATGAAAACTCATAGGGGCATAGCAATTCCTGAATGAGAAACAAGCTAGGCTAAAATAAGCTAAAAGCTAAACTATGCCCAGACTAACAGGAAAAAAGAATATGAAAAGAGAAAGGAATGAAAAACACACACGAGGAACGCCAGGCGCCCCCGTACCTTCGGTAGCTATTTCCACACGCGTCTCCATTAAACACACTGAGGAGCCCATTTACGTGTGCCCTAGATCACGTAACATCTGTCTAACAAAAAAGAAGGCCAGATAAGCCGAAACGAACCTAAACAGGGTGAATTAAAGGAGCACAACAAAAGCGACTGCATTCAATGGAGCGCGTGAAAAAATGATAACAAGAGAGGGTCGCTCATGCGCACGTTCGACAGGGATCGGCGCATGACGGTACACGGGATGGGCCTTGAGCGGTAACTAAGGTAAACCCCTTTTTCTTCTCTTCTATACTTTTTTCACCTTCGGTGGTAGTTTTGGTTAATGTACAACGTCTCCTAGAGCAAGATAAGGAGTAGACTCTAGACGTTTTCTTTTTAACCGCGGTTGGAATGACGACATAGCAGTCAAAATAGACAAGTCGTCATTGCAATTAGGTTAATAGCCTTGACGTTGGATTTGCCAAGACTACTAACAAATTAGCCCTTTATAAAGCGGCGGTAGTAACCAATCATGCCCAAAAACCTCATGATCTGCTTCTTGGTGGACGGCCTGGGGAAGTGGTTAATAGCCAATATCTTGTTCTGTGGGGGGCACACCTGGCCCAAACCCACCATGAACCCCAGATACTGCACGGTAGCCCGCACAAAATCACACTTTCCCAGGTTGACCACCAAGTTTGCCTCGCTTAATTTCTTAAATAGGGATTCTACATGTTCACAGTGGCTCTTGAAATCGTCATCGTAGATAATGACGTCGTCCAAGTACACGGTACAGTTCGGAATGTCAGCCACTAACTCGTTCATCAAGCTTTGGAAGGTCGCTGGTGCGTTCTTTAGACCGTACGGCATGACATTACAACGATATGTAGCACCATCCACCACAAAACCACACACCTCTTTCGCCCGTTCAGACAAAGGCACCTGCCAGTAACCTTTTACCAGGTCCACCTTGGTCAAGAACTTGGCCCTGCCAATCTTGTCTACACAGTCATCGACCCGGGGAAGAGGATATGGGTTGGTGGGAGTCAAGCCGTTTAGCCTGCGGTAATCAACACAGAAGCGCACCTTGCCATCCGGCTTAGGTTGCAGCGTTACGGGAGATGTCCACTTTACCGCCCCCTTCTCGATCAGTCCCTGTTGCAACATATACTCCAACTCCGCCCGGAGGGCCGGAAGTTTAATAGGGGGCACCCTATAGGGCACTGATTTGAAGGGTGGGTGGTCTCCGACGTCAACGTCGTGCACCTCATGAGTAGTGAGGCCTGGGTGTTCCGCAAATACAGTAGGGTATAAACAGAATAGGCGCTCGACAGCCACACGCTGTTGCTCAGGTAGGTGTTGCAAAGCCTCATGAGCCGCCTGTCTCATGTTTCCCGCCCACTGATCTGCAGAAACATGATAATCCCAGTTGTCATCCACCTGCGCATGACTGTCCCGTTGTCCTTCTCCACCTTGACTGCTGAAAGTCATCACAGGGACAGTGAGAGGCTCAGGTGGGCGCCTCACATACTCCTTCATCAGGTTGACGTGACATAACTGATTCCTCTTACGCCTGTCTGGAGTGGCCACCAGGTAATCTAAGTCCGAGAGCTTCACTGCTACCCTATAAGGACCAGCGTACTTTGCGGATAAGGGGTGACCTACAAGAGGGAGTAGTATCAACACCTCCTGACCCACGTGAAACTCCCTGAGTTTCACCTTGTGGTCGTACCTGTCCTTCATGAGGGCCTGAGAGCCTACCAGATTGCGGCCAGCCAACTCCAGACTACGCAACATTCGTTCTCTACTCTCAAGGACATACTTAAGCATAGAACATGGTTTAGCGGTGCCTTCCCATATCTCCTTTACCATGTGGAGAGGCCCTCTGACGCGGTGTCCAAACACAAGCTCATTAGGGCTAAACCCCAAACTCTCCCCAGGTACCTCTCGTGCAGCGAATAACACATACGGCAGGCCAAGATCCCAGTCCTTGCCGTTCTCAAGACAATAGCAGCGAAGCATGCTTTTTTAGAGTGGAATGCCACCTCTCTAACACCCCCTGACTCTCTGGGTGATAAGCAGATGACACTACAGTGACTATCCCATGCTGCTTCATTGTCTGAACGAACAAGTTGGAGGTGAAATTCGATCCTTGGTCTGACTGTATCTCCTGCGGGTATCCGTACCGAGAGAAGTATAATAGTAAGTTACGGACCACCGTCTTCGCCAAACCATTTCTCATCGGGTATGCGTCTGGGTACCGAGTTGCTACGTCCATGACTGTCAAGAGATATTTATTTCCGGCACTTGTGGGGGGGAGGGGGCCAACCATGTCGACTACTACTTTACTAAAGGGAGGCCCTGACGGGAATTGGGTGTAACGGAGCCTTTGGGATGCTCTGGTTAGGTTTCCCGACCTTTTGGCACACACTGCACATTGCCACCCATGACACCACTTGTGCTCTCAAACCAGGCCACCAAAACAGTTTCCCCAAAGCCGCCACCGTCTTACGGACACCCAAGTGTCCCGCCAGCGGTACATCATGAGCCAACCTAAGTAGGCTATCCCTGCATACCCTCGGTACGACCAGCTGGTTTACCACTCCTGACCCACCCTCCCAACTTCTCTGCGGGTCTTGGAATCGCCGATACAAGATGCCATCAATGAAAAAAAAATCTCCAGACTTTGCATCCTGTCCTCTTCGAGTTCGACAGCACCATTACTACACTTTAGAACCTCCGGGTCTTCTAGCTGCAATTTGCGAATATCTGAGGGAGCTAGCCTGTCTAAGTGTTTGCGAAACAACTCATGCCCTCCCCCAACATCGAACTTTGCATCCCGTTGCTCTCTCCGTGTATACCGTTGCTGCCTCTGAGTCTCTTTAAACCCTGCCTCTACACTCTCAGTGACAGGTGGTGGTGCTTCTCCAGACTCTAATAACGGTGCTAATACTGAGTCCCCGAGAAGCGCTGCTGGTACTAGACTCTCCACCGTATCAGCTTTCAGCACCTTCTCGTGACCGTTCCTCCGCTTATTTGAAGACTGTTGGTTAGGCTGTGACTCCCTGGATGCGAGAGATCTGGTTACAACACACGCCATTGGTTGCACCTGACACTTCTCAACCCACTCCTGTTCCTCCCTACTCACGTCGGCCGGCTCCTCGGCAACGACTAAGGGTGAAACCTTAGAAGCAGGCACCGCAAAGTCATTGCCGAGAAGGAGGTTGACGCCCCCAACAGGTAATTTCTCCACGATTCCCACATCCAGTTCGCGAGTCACACCGTCAACTTCAAGCTCCATTCTAACAAGCGGGTATGACCTAGTTGCATTAACTCCCTGCACCACAACTACCCGCGCCGCGTTTATGGGTCTACCAGTGAAATTCTTCAAGAGTGTCTGAGAGGCACCTGTGTCACGCAAAAGCTGTACCCCGTGCTTCTTGCCCCCCCACTTCACGCAGCCATGCCCTCTATGGTCGCGAAAGGCATCGCGGACAGGGTTCGAGCCTTCCGGATCCTTCTTCACTGGCGGTGCTCCATCCTCTGATCTTATGCCTCCAGCAAACACAGAAGACTTCTGGAACACCCCAATGCTGCGAGCCAATGACACAGCCGCCGTGGGAGGTCTGCTCGGACAAGCTTTTGCCATGTGCCCCTCTTTGTGACAGTGATAACACTCAAATTTCCCCTTGGACTTATACTGAGGTGTAAAAGTCCCCTGACCCTTCTTAAACGGGGCGGTGCTAGGTTTGTGATCAGTCTTGGTGTCATTGCTTTTAAATTTATGTGTGTCCATATTCCGGGGAGGGGGAGGGTAACGCTCCTTAACGCCTACATCGTTTCTCTGTGCAGAGCCGCACCCCCGAATTAGTGACAACCGAAGATCAGCCATCTCTGCTGCTTCTACGAGAGTTCTTGGGTTCTTCTCTTTAGGGTTTAAAGTCAAGTCGCCGCCCGTACACTTATAAAACTGCTCTAGAAGCATCAACTGTTTCATCTCATCAAACGTAGTTGTCTTCTCTGATCTGAGCCAGTTTCCCATAGCGTCGGACAGGTCCCGGGCATGCTCCAAGAAGGTACTGTCTCGCCCCTTAGTCACACCCCGGAACTTTAACCTATATGTCTCGGGTTGTAGCTCGTATGCCCGCAGGACAGCCTCCTTGAGCTCCTCATAAACAACGCAGGACTCCAAAGGCAGTGCATCGTAAGCCTTGAGCCCCTTACCTACGAGTCTAGAGGACTCAAGGGCCGCCCACTTAACTTCAGGCCACTGATGCTCCCGGCACTTCTTCTCAAATCTATTGAAAAACTCTGTGACACCAGACTCGTTAAATACAGGGACCAGTTTGAGAAGGTGCGACAGAGACTGATCATGCGCACGGTTTCCAGTACCGAGTCGCTGTCCCGTCATCTCAACACGAGACTTCTCTAAATCCATGTCGGCACGGTATCTTGTAGATTCTAGTTCAGTCCTAAGCTCAGCTTCCCTCGTCTGTTGCTGCATCCTAGCCAGCTCTTTTCTCTCTTCTATCTTAGCTAGCTCGAGCTGAAAGAGCATCTCCGGGGTCAAACCTTGAGGAGGAGGAGGAGGAGATGCAATGATGTTAGAAATACCCGGTGATCCGCCCAGGAGCAAACCACCCTGCCAGTCACTACCCACCTGCGGAAGCGTGCTCAGGGTCGGTACTCCAATAGGAGGATTGGGAGTCGAGTGAAGGGGAGGCTCGGCCAAAGGGCTCTGAGCACTCACCCTACCTCGTACGCCAGTCACCCCACCCAGCACACACGTCATCAGGTCATCCTTGGTCATGCCACTAGTACGTACATGACCGATAGCTGCGGCTAAGCACTGGAGACCATACCGATTCATACCCACCAACCGGTCAGAAGTAACAGGCCATTGTAAAAAATTCTTTGCATCCTCCTCACTGTTCACCAAGTTAACAACCTGCCCATGCTGCTGCTCCTCAGCTTCTACATCACGTACTGTATCTTCATCCTGCACTGATCCGCTATAAGACATGATGCTCACTGAAGATTTTTCACTTTGATACACAAAAAAGAAGTACCCCAAACTCTTATACCACAATATTCACAATAAAAAATTCTCGGAGACAGCTTAAGTGCTATATTACTTTGCTAAAAAAATAATTCTTGCATGTCCTCAAAAATATTCCACAAAATCAACAAATGTTCACTGCCTAAACTGTGAGAAAAATCTGCACAATAACCTGCAATTATATGTCGGTTCACCAAATCCTGAGCTGGGTCGCCATTTGTTACGATCGGGTCTCGTATAAATCAGTGGCTCTTATACATTGGACTAGACTGGCATAAATGCAACAACGGAAATGCTAGATCCAACCCCTGATATATAATCCCGTCGAACAAAGAACACATATACCCTCCAGAGTTATATTTATTAGTGGCCCCTCCATTATTGACGAACATGCCTATTACATAAGGCATCCTCTTCAAACACTAATCCGCCGTAGTTTGAATCTACCGCGCAGAGCATTTAAAATCTGAGGAGCCTTCATCATGAGCGCACGCGACCTCACTCATGGCTTCAGTCATTATGAATTGGGTTCTCACTACGAAAAAACTTCGTAAAAAATAAAAAATAAAAAGAAAATAAGAATAACTATCCAATAAGCTTTCCATCATATCGTAGATGTACTTATGTGGATCTTTGACCAGACGCTGATTCAGGCGTCATTCTTCCTTCTCTGCTCTGCGGTCATCCGGCCCGGACGTGTCTCTCCACGCTCCGCTGGTTCCGCATTTGCTGCGTCCCTAGTGAGTTTTTTCTCATTTGTTTACTCCGGGATGTATCGAGTAAGGTTAGGATATGCGTAGCAGGAGTGTCCTGGGCTGGTTGCCCGCAGTGCAGTGTATTTTGGGTCGTGTGTTTGGGGCATCTATTTCGGATGTACCCTCGTGGTCCGGTTGTGGACAGGTGAACTTTTTCACAGTTAGCTAGCTTTGTGATGCAGGCGGCTTTCATTACGAGTTATTGCTTCCTTTTATCTTTCTGATGAGGTAGCGTATTTTTGCTGACGTTCCCAGCGTATTTTTCTTCACTTAGTGAAGTTTTTTCTAGGTCCCGAGTCAGTTCTTCCCTTTGCCGGAAGTATTTGCTACAGTGGTGTGTTGGCGGTGGTTCCTGTTGTGATATAATTCAGTGCTTTTTGTTTATATTCCGACATGTTAATGTTATCCGTCTGCCTAGGCCTAGCCAGCCTCTCGTAGCTTTACCACATATACAAGTATTATTGATGTATTTTCTAAATATGTACTACTGTGTGATGTGTGTCCTGGGTTAGTTGTGTATTGGCTAATTCCACGGACTATGTTGGGCCGGCGTTAGTTGTGTTTTGGCTACGCCTCGGTCCTGTGTTGCGTTCAGATGGTATCTGGACGGGGTGGGTAATTTCCGGCGGGTTTTTCTCGGTTACACCATGAAAATACCCGGCTGGTTGCCGAGTTTTGGCCACGCGTGGTTTAAAAACAGGCTTGTTTCCCCGGCGAGTGGGTGTCTGTGGCTCCCCAGGACGGCGTCTCTGGGGTGCCTGTTTCAGGCTCCTTCTGATTCCCGGCGGGTTGGCTGTACCCATCTAACAGTGTTCATACGGACACGTGTTATTTGTAGATTTTTCGGTTTTGCAAAGCCAATATAAAACTATGCTGTTGTTGTATTTCCTTCCCGGCGATCTTTTACAAAGATGTGGGGTTCGGAACAATTGGGGTTAACTTTTAAACTTTAAATCACCCGGCGGGTGCAATCGCCTTGTGTATCGCCTCCTTTAACATACGGCAATTTAAGGCACAATTGGGGTTAACGTTTTTTAAACTAATATTCACACCCGGCGGGTGCTCCCTGGAAGGGTGGGAATAACGAATTTACAATTCAGTTAGTTAACCAGACAATTGAGGGATACGTTTTTTATCGCCACCTTCAACATACGGCGATCTAAAAAGATACTTCGGGAGAAGTTAGATCTCGTATATTTGTCAGGCTTCCCAGTTTTTGATCTACGAGATAATTCGGGGGCCGGCGTCTTTTTTAGTTTTTTTTTTTCCAAAATTGAATCTTGAAACAAACACCACCGGAAAGACTTCATCAGTTATAAACGCCATGCTGGTCTTTATATATTATGTCAGAGGGTATTCATATATCTTTTGGACAAATTAAGATATTCTGAAATCTTTTACTTAGGAAACCCCACCGCGTAGCGAGCTGTCGTCGTTGAGTATTACGTCTCGTTACCCGGCGGGTTATTTAACACTTGTGTGCGAACATGTTTGGGTTAACCTTATGAGCATTCATTCCTGGAAATTTTCTTTTCTTCCAGAGCTGGGTCCCGGCGGGTCTATGCAGAACCTGGAGTAATTATCCCACCAGTCTCTGTCCTGGCTACCTTTGCCCCGGTTTTTGCTTTATGCATTACGCCCTCCTGTTCAGGTATCCCTATTTTTGCGCACACCCTTTGTATGAAATGTGTTAAAATGTCTCGTTTGGTGTAGGTTACCTTTCCGGCGTTTTTTCTCGTTGCTCCGAGAACACCGTTTTTGTTTACCGAGTTTTAGTCAGGATGGCTCAAAATAGGTAAGTTACCCCGACGAGTTTGGTCGCTTGAGGGCTCATAAGAAACTGCGTTTTCTGTGGTCGAGCCTGGGAGCAGGCTTCCTGTGTTATTCATTGCTTTATGCATTACGCCCTCCTGTAATGTATAGTTTAGTGTGGGTTACCTTTCCGGCGTTTTTCTCGTTGCTCCGAGAACACCGTTTTTGTTTACCGAGTTTTAGTCAGGATGGCTAAAATAGGTAAGTTACCCCGACGAGTTTGGTCGCTTGAGGTCTCATCAGAAACTGCGTTTTCTATGGTCGAGCCTGGGATCAGGCTTCCTGAGTTATTCCCGTCGAGGGGGGCTCCACTCAGTTTTCTAGGTGATCAGGCTGACACCTGTTGGCCTTGGTTTTCTCTGCTTTTCAAAGCCATTGAAACAATGCTGTCTGTTTGTTTGGTCTTTACCTCCCGGCGACCTTGTTACAAAGAGGTCTGGGGCAGGTTATGATTGGTTTGACATTAATAATAATAATAATAATAATAATAATATTTATTCAGTTAGCAATTTACAGAGTTGGTACTACATAGTATGTTATAAATATGACATGTACCAGCCTTGCATAATTCCAACTAAGGATAGCCCAATAAGGCCGTTAGGCGTATTTCCATTGGGGTCCTTGTATATAAAACCCGGCGGTTGTACCTTCGGGTGGTTATATTAACGGATTTGCGATTCGAGATAGTTTGCCAAACAATTGATTGATACAATAGGGTATCACGGCCTTCAAGACGGCGATCTATGAGGGCTTCTGGGAGAAGCCGGATTAGAGATTAAGATAGGCTTAGACTTTTTATGGGATAAAAAGATGCCTGAATCTTACTAGTGTTTCAAGTGTAAAGGGTTACTTGAAAGACTTCATCTTTAATAAAGATATGCTTCATCTTTATGAGGATTAAGAAGTTATGCTTAATTCTTTTGGACAGATAAAAGATATGCTGAAATCTTTAATAAGTCATTGAAACAATGCCGTTTGTTTGTTTAGTCTTTCCCTCCCGGCGACCTTTTTACAAAGAGGTCTGGGGCAGGTACAATTGGTTTGACATTGCATATAAAACCCGGCGGTTGTACCTTTGGGTGGTTATATTAACTGATTTGCAATTCGCGATAATTTGCCAAACAATTGATTGATACAATAGGGTATCACGGCCTTCAAGACGGCGATCTATGAGGGCTTCTGGGTGACGCCAGATTAGAGATTAAGATAGGCTTAGACTTTTTATGGGATAAAAAGATGCCGGAATCTTACTAGTGTTTCAAGTGTAAAGGGATACTTGAAAGACTTCATCTTTAATAAAGATATGCTTCACCTTTATGAGGATTCAGAAGATATGCTTAAATCTTCTGAACAGGTAAAGATATGCTGAAATCTTTAATATGATACTAAAGGACAACGAAAAGTAGTGGTGGAGTGCTACGGTTCGTTGAACGGCGGTTTTGAGGCACATATTTTGTACCGTTTTTTGGGTGTAACCCTATGAGCTTTAATCCCTGGAAAATTCTCTTTCCAGGGCGGATTACCGGTGTTGCACCAGGTGACCAGGTAGTTCCCGGGGGCGGGGTAGTTTTCCCCCAGTCTCTGTCGTGTCGGCACTTGAACCTCTCATTGCTGTATGTTCAACGCCGTTAAGCTCAGGTAGCCCTATCTTATTTTTATTTGTTAATGAAATAATTTCATAGCTGAATCATAATAAACATATATATTTTTTATGATTATATTATGATAATATTGTGTTTATTTATAGTAATTTATTTTAATACAATTAAATATAAATTAAATTAATTAGTATACTTTATGATTTTGCTCACCAGCTCTGCTTTCAATGTGTTAATGAGGTATGGGAGCTTTTAATTATCATAAACCTTTACGGGACTCGGACGAGGGCTCCCCGTTCAGGGAGTATACCGAGCTCGCAAGCGAGGGACAGCCACAGCCAAGGTGTATGGCGATACTCACAGTCGTACCTCACCCGCCGGACGATAACGCCGGCGGGCGGACCTGACGCTCTGATGACGGACGAGAACAGGTTGAGTTCCATTTATCTCTTTTCCGCCGCCAGACGCGTCTCTAATGTGCCACGTAGTCAACAAACTACAGGATTAGCGAGGCGTAGTCTCGCTAATCGCGCCCCTGTGGCCGGCGCAGTGTGGTACCAGCATTTGAACACGTGGTGCCCGCACCCAGTGTCCCTCCTGGTCGGGTTGTTCCACTTAGAACACAATTGGCAACCTAGAAACCTCGCGGACTTGTTCATTTTGGACATTCAGGAGGCCAAGTGGCTAGCACCTTATGGTAGCGACGTGACCAAGATATTCACGAATCAATATACCCAGTCTACAAAGCGACAGTTTCAATCGCATTGGAAAGCTTTTACGTCTCGGATTCTTAGAACAAAACAAACTGTGCCCTCAGTGGCGTTGGTTGTTTATTATTTAATTTATCTGTTCATGCAGAAACATTTATCTGAAAGTGATTTATGTGGGCAGGTTTTAAACTCCGCCCACCTCCCCGTCAGCTCAGGCCTACATGGTCTCTGGACAAAGCATCGTCGTTATTCTCGTTCCCGTATGTACCAAAGACTGCAGATTTTACAAAAGGGCAGTATTCCTTATGGCTTTGGCTACCGGGAACAGAGTATCTGAGCTGGCGGCGATGAGCAACGCACCTAATTGCCTCAGGTTTGATAGGCTTCATGAGTGTATTCACATTGCACCTTCCCCAGGATTCATAGCCGAGATTGAGCACAGTGAACACGTGTTTTCAGAGTTCACGGTGCCGGCGTTAAACAGGGGAAAGGTGCACCATCTTTTTTGCCCAGTGCAAGCTCTAACCAAATATTTAAGAGTGGCACCTCTAAATCACCAGGGTGCTTTATGGGTCGCAAGTCCGGGTGAACGATTGATGGAGCGTACACTGGCTTCTCTTGGTCGAGGACTTTAAAGAGAAGCATCCCGGCGTTGTGGGTAAGACCCACGATTTACGCAAGGGGACAGCCTCTTTACATTTCCTTAATAATCTTTCGGTGAAAGTGATTACGTCCACACAGTTGTGGGCCTCTAATCAGGAGTTTTTGCCTCGATACCTTTCAGTAGCTCTGGACAACCCTTCCTTGCCATGTATAGCTTTACGGCAGAGGGTCTAGGTGGCCCTTTTAGTCACGTTTTGTTTAATTTCAAGAAAAAGGGGGGGGGGGGGGTGCAGTCAGTGTGACATAGGACACCCTAGACCCCTCCGGAGTATGTGTTCGGAACATACGAGCTGTGATACTGGTTGTAGGCATTGTATTATAAAATTTCTCTGTAGTATTCATTGCAGGAAATTGTGCTAAAAGCCAATAGTAGTGTTACGACAATTCTTGTTGTAAGTAGCTTTGGCTGTGAAGCAATAGATTTTTGAGAAATCTCGGTAGTGGCAACTACGACTTTTACTTTTGCAGTAATTACTTCTGCATAAGTACACAAGTTCAGTACTTCTACAAATGTACAAGAATTCATTTATGTTTGGTTATATTTTTAGGAATATATCCACTAGTTAATGGGGTTTATATGTGCACATGTAAACTTATAAGTTTTTAGTTTTCACCACTTACTTTAAGTGGGGTGCCTGCTTAACTAGCAGATCTGTGCACAGAGTCTCAGAGTTAACCCTTTTTCAAGCAGGCTTCTTTGAAGCACGCTCCTGCTTGTACCCCTTTTTGAAGATTTAGGCTGTATAAAGTTTATGCACCCGAATATCTCTTTTTTACAAAAGTAAGAATACTAGGTGGTTGTTTGATTATCTGCTTTTCTAGAGTTATGATATGATTACGAATGTCCCCCTCCAGTCTTAGAAATCAGGCATGTTCGTCAATGATGGAGGGGCCACTAATAAATTATAGGTTTGACTCCTGTAAGGAGATAAAGAAAACCTAATATTAAGTAGTGCCCCCGTAATCATTGACGACTGGGGCCCTCCCGACCATCCCCTTCCCATTCGTTGATGTATTAAGGATTTTGGTTTACTTGATATGTCAGTGAAGGAAGAATGACGCCTGAATCAGCGTCTGGTCAAAGATCCACACAAGTACATCTACGATATGATGGAAAGCTTATTGGATAGTTATTCTTATTTTCTTTTTGTTTTTTATTTTTTACGAAGTTTTTTCGTAGTGAGAACCCAATTCATAATGACTGAAGCCATGAGTGAGGTCGTGTGCGCTCATGATGAAGGCTCCTCAGATTTTAAATGCTCTGCGCGGTAGATTCAAACTACGGCGGATTAGTGTTTGAAGAGGATGCCTTATGTAATAGGCATGTTCGTCAATGATTACGGGGCCACTACTAAATATTAGGTTTTCTTTATCTTCTTACAGGAGTCAAACCTATAATCTGCGATAGCGGGGTACCTTAACTCTCAGTATCTATGTTCTTCTACTATAGGCTGATGTTCTCTGAAACAGCCTATTACCTATAACATATGGTTGCTTAGTTATGGTACACAAGGAAAAGATAGTTCTATCTATCTATCTATTGCCTGACGCCGTGATCCCCGAAGGGGTGGCCACGAACGGACCGCCCCCCTGCACCTCTGTCCCCAGTCAGTCGACGCCCCTCCCCCCAACCAGCACCGCCTTCGTTCATGTAGTTCCTCACTCCATCCTTCCACCTCATATTCGGTCTACCTCTCCCCCTCTGTCCCTCCACCTCGCTCTCGTACACCCTCTTAGTCATTCTCTCGCTTTCCATACGTTCCATATGGCCGAACCATCTCAAGTTGTTCCTTTTCACACTTTCCAGCACATCTACCTCCACACCACACCTCCTTCTTACTTCCTCATTAGTCTGTCTATCCCTCCATGTAACTCCGCACGCACTCCTTAAGTAATTCATTTCCACTGCTCTCACTCTTGGTCTGAGTCTCTCAACCAACGTCCATGCTTCGCTTCCGTAAGTCAGTGTCGGGATTACCACACTGTCATGCAAGGACTTCTTCACTTCCATACTGACCACCCTATTTCTTGTTACTGCTTTTAGCGTTCCTACAACCCTCTTCCCCTGTTGTACCCTCTCCCACACCTCTTCATCCATAGTCCCATCTTTACTCAACACACTGCCCAGATACTTAAAAGAGTTGACGATCTCCATAGCCTGACCATTCAGCTTCACCTCACACTCTGTGACTTCACCCCTTTCGAAGACCATAACCTTGCTCTTCCCCGTATTTACCTTCAAATTCCGTTTTTCGCACACTGTTCCAAACTCATTTACCAGACCCTGCAACTCCCATTCATTATCACTCATCAGAACTGTATCATCCGCAAACAGCAGTATAGGTAGCTTCCACTCAATTCCCTCCCTTTTCAGCGATACACCAACATCCACTGCTCTTGATAGTATTTCTTTCATAACTCCATCCATATATACAGTAAACAACCACGGGGACATCACACACCCCTGTTTCAAACCAACATTCAGGTCAAAGAACTCGCTCTGCTCACTCTCCACACGTACTGCCGCCTTTGCACCCTCATACATGCTCTTCACTGCTTTCAGCAACTTGCCCTCTACTCCGTATATTCTAAGTACTTTCCACAAACCTTCTCTATCCACTCTGTCATAGGCCTTCTCTAAGTCCATAAAGGCAAACATACACCTTTTGTTTCTTCTCCAGATACTTCTCCACAACACAATTCAGGGTAAAAATCTGATCTACACATCCTCTTTTCCCTTCCTAAAACCTCCCTGCTCGTCGCCTATCCATTTCTCCGTTCTCACTCTCACTCTCTCAATCACTACCCTACTGTATACCTTCCCTACTACGCTTAGAAGACCTATTCCTCGGTGGTTACCACACACCTCCTCTTTCCCCTTTTATAGGGGGACTATTATGCCAGTCTTCCAGTCATCGGGTGCACTCCCTTCTCCCATGCTAGTTTGCACATTTTCCATACCCATTCTATCACTATCTCACCACCATACCTCAACATTTCCCCACACACTCCATCTGTTCCTGGTGCTTTCCCCAACTTCACTCTTTTCATGGCTTCCCACACTTCTGACCTCCTGATCCCCCACCTCCTCCTCCACTACTTCTCTTCTTCTCCCTCCCATACCATATCCAGCTATGTTTGCTGGCTCTTCATTCCTTTCATTTAGCAACTCACTGAAGTACTCCCTCCATCTTTCGACTCTCTCTTGCTTCTCGGCTAGCATTATCCCATTCTTATCTTTCACACCCTTACTGTTTCCCTTGCTACCTTCCCTAACTTTCTTGACTTCTTTCCAGAACAGTTTCTTACTCTCCCTCCATTTTACACTCAGATTCCTTCCAAATTCCTCATCTACTCTTCTCTTACTTTCCTTCACTACTCTCTTCACCACCCTCTTACTCTCCACGTACCTCGCTCGTTTCTGTCTCTCGGAATATTCATTCCCTCTACTACCCAACCTCTCTCTATATGCTTTCTTCTTTTCTTCCACAGCTATTCTTACCTCTTCTGTCCACCATGCTGTACCTTTCACTCCCCTCCCTCTTCTCCTCACTCCACACACCTCCTCACATGCTGCACAGATCTCATCCTTAAACACCTTGCTCATCTCCTCCACTTCCTCCATAAAAGATAGTTAACTTAATTAAATCACAAGAGTGATCTAATGCAAACAAGAAGAAGGTTTACTTAACGTTACTTTAATCAATAATATCTGTCACTCCTTTATGAAAGAAAGTGTTGCAAAGTCCTCAAGCACCGAACAAGGAATCTTCTGAATAATGTCGGATGCTACTAAGAAGAACGTATCGGAAATGGAACCACAAAATAGCAGGAGGCAGGACAATGCACGTGTAGGCTAAATACACAAAAAGGCTGGACCTATAATGTTATTGGACACAAGAATATTATAAGCGGTGCAACAGTAATAATGCTCGCCACGAAAAAGTAGTACTCCTATTAACAAAACCGGTCTATGCTGGTTGTGTCTCTCTACAGCAACCTAGACCTCAAAATGTTTATGTAGAAATAATGGGTATGCATAAAAGAGTATATGATCTAACCCAGCTAATGTCTACCCGGGTTAATAAAGTCTAGCTGGGATGCGCAAAGGTACAGAATTCTGGTGGAGCAAGGCAGCTCCTAGCCTAGTGTGGACCTTGGGTCTGTGCGGCCTGATTACGTTAATATGAAGGGGTGCTCTCTTGAGGATTCTCGATCACAAGTATCGAGTATCCTCCTGGCGACCCTCAAAAGTAAAAGCAATTTTTTTTTTTTTTTTTTTTTTTTTTTTTTTTTTTCTATATTCCAACTTACTTCCTCTCGGGCATAGGCTGAGAGCCTTAACATTCACCGCTTTACAATGAACAGTGAAGCCCGTGAGGTCTTGTTCCAGTCTAGGGAGTGAGACATGTGAAGCACGTAGAGTACAACAAGCACCTGCCATCTTGCCTTCACATGAGGCACGGTGCTCACTCATGGCCCGAAACGACCCCATCTCTGAAGCCATCTCGTTCCCGCGCTTCACTGTCTCAACCCCTACACTCGGACTCTCACACTTACACACACACAACGCCACCTGTTGAGCAGATAACTCACCAGGCATTGCACCCCTATAGCATATTTTGAATATGGGAATATTCATACACTGCTATTTAATCAGGGAACAATGAGGGTATTTTATTGACGTTTCGGTGGGCTTGTGGTAATGCACTGATACTAGGTACAGCACAAATTCCATCCCAATAATATCTTCCCATTGATACATCGGGATTTGAACCCGGGACCTTTGGATTACCAGGCCAGTGGCAAGACCACTCCACCACACCTCCCCTAGAGTTAGAACAGAATAGAATTAGAATAGAGTTAGAACAGTGTTGGGTGGATTAGGCAAGCAGCCCTCACGCACTACACAGTCTAAACTCCAAGGTACACAGACAAAAGATCCACCCAGGTAACCCACAGAATCCGTAGTGTCGTGCAGCTCAAAAGTAGCCTACACACAGTGAAAACACCAACAGCAAGGTACCTGATCCCTAGTCTAGCATTATTTAACCCTGTAGAAACATTAGTGATTGATGGAGACAGTCCGAGCAATACAATCTCCCAAAAAGACAACGACTCTCTTCAACCTTAGCCTAGTACATAAGAAATGTGAGATCCAGCATATAATACAGTCTGGCCACCAATTCAAGGTGTGGATGCAGGGAACCAGAGGGGGATTGATATTAATAAAAGGTGAGGAAGTAGTGGAAATGATAGAGGCAGTAGGAGAGAAAGATTCTAAGACAAGAGTGTGGAACAGTTCATGGGAGATGCTTAGAGTATGCTGTCTGGGAAGGATCTGACAAGGATATTCCCTGGGACCGCCTCGCTGGAGTCCCAGTTCGCAGGAATGGCACGAGGACGCGCGACAGTCGCCCAGTAAGCAGCCGCCTAGTAGGCAGTGTTAGGCAGGAGGCAACGAATCCCGCGAGGCCTATGTAAGGGGGCCAGCCACGCGCCACATTCACCACCAAGTCACACCACTTGGTCTCTCTCTCTCTCTCTCTCTCCCGCTCGCCTTCCCATCATTCAACTACTTAACACAATACTTTCAATTGACTAAATAAAATAGAAAGGATTGTGACAGACGAAAATAAGGAACAGTTCTGAACTGTCTGCAACACAAGCTTTCTCGAGAAGGAAAGTACACAATGATAGGTAGGCTGTAGCTACATTCTCTGCCCTGGCGAGTCCTAGCGAGTAAGCCATGCGGTTCTGGGGGAAGCGGTGAGCGTCACAGGTGTGACTTAGATCTATCACTAGAACTGCTCTTGGACTTCTCAGATCTATCACTAGAACTGCTCTTGGACTTCTCCTCTTTGCTCTTCTTCCTCGCCGGTGAAGAAGAGTGACTAAGCGGCTGTTGTCTGAGGAGCGACCTGGATCTGGACCGCGCCCGTGACGTGGAGGCTGTCACCGGGGGCGTAGGTTCACGAGGTCTCTTAGATGTGCCGGGGGCTGGAGTAAGTGCTGTACCCTGCCCAGTCTCTGCCGACTTTCGTACAATTACTCTAGATTTAGAATGGGTACGTTTAATAGGGGGGTGCTCAATAAGTAATTTATCCCAAAGAATTACGTTATCACATTGAAGGGCTTTATGAGCCACTGTGGTAGCATAAGTGAACAAACAGCTGCCTGACCTCCCGCAAAGCGACCGCCGCGGGTCTATCATTGTCTCGCAATACTTTATTACTCAATGAGTACAGAAGGTACAGTTCTGCGTCACCCACAAACCGCCTTGAGCGATCTAAACATTTAACACATCTAATGCAAAGAGTGTGTGCAAAGATAGGGGATACCTGAACAGGAGGGTGTAACACACAAAGCAAAAACAGGGTCTAGGGCAGCCATGACAGAGACTGGTGGAAAACTAACCCACCCCCGGGTTTACTCCCGGTTCTCTATAGACCCGCCGGAACTCCGCCCTGGAAAAAAGAAAATTTCCAGGAATTAATGCTCATAAGGCCACACCAACATGTTCGAACACAAGTGTTAAATAACCCGCCGGGTAACGAGACGTAATACACAACCATTACAGCTCGCTACGCGGGAGGTTCATAAGTAAAGATTTCAGAATATCTTAACCTGTCCAAAAGATTTACGAATATCCTCCGACATGATATAAAGACCAGCATGGCTTTTATAAATGACGCAGTCTTCCCAGTGGTGTTTGTTAAGTTTTACTGGAACACCCATAAAAAGACGCCGGCCCCCGTATTATCTCGCAGATAAAAAACTGGGAAGCCTGTCTTAAATGCTAGATCTGACTTCTCCCGAAGCGTCCTAGATCGCCGTATGTCGAAGGCGGCGATACTTTAACGTATCCCTCAATTGTCTGGTCAACTATACTGAATTGCAAATCCGTTAATCCCACCCTCCCAAGGTGCAACCGCCGGGTGTGAATTTAAGTTTATAACGTTAACCCCAATTGTTCCTATCCCCACTTCTTTGCAAAAGATCGCTGGGGAGGAAAGACCAATCAACTAACAGCCTAGTTTTACTGGCTTTGCAAAACCGGGAAAAACTAAACTCAACAAGTGTCCGCTTGAACACTTAGTTAAATGGGTAAAGCCATCCCGCCGGGAAACACAGTAAGCCTGAACACAGGCTCCACCCCAGAGACGGAGTCCTGGAGAGCCCCAAGGCACCACTCGCCGGG
>CM064500.1:0-57324 GCA_032716605.1 Paralithodes platypus
CCCATATAAGTCTATGGAAGGATGTTATGAATGAGTGTGGAGGGTGGGAAGAGGTGAGGAAAGGAGGAGAGGTACTTGTTTGGTGCTATTTCCTCGAGCTGCGTTCGGATGCGTTAAGCTTTGGCCTGACTTTCGGCCTCTCCGCGCGTCTACTATTCCTTCGGTAAATCGGTCTCTATTTTTCTCTTTATTTTCTCCTTATTTGCCCTGTATTCTCTGTATTATCTCTCTCTCTCTTTCTTTCTCTCCTCTCACTCCTGTCCCTGTCTGTCTCTCTCTCTCTCTGGCTCGCTCGGCGCTTTCCCTCTCTCTCGCGCTCCCTTTCTCTATCCTCATCCCGTGATATGGTAATTCTCATTATTTATTTTCTCTAAATAATCCCTCTATTTTCAGTGATTTGCTTGTAAATTTTCTCTAACTGAATCCCTCTAGTTCATTTATTTGCTTGTAATATTTCTGTATTATATCTTTTTCACTCTTTCTTCAGTTCAGTTTGCTGCATTCTCGTCTCTCTCTCTCTCTCTCTCTCTCTCTCTCTCTCTCGCTTGGCTTTGCAGGTTTTTGTTTTTGTTTTTATATATAATATTATTTCACAACATCATTTCCAAATCACCCTATGGGGTAGTTGTTGACGACTCATATTCTTTGTTTCGTGGGTTGTTACAGGAGGAGTTGGTTATCCACATGTGATTGAGGGTAGGCAAAAGGCCAGTTATGGGATTGAGGTAGGGAAAAGGGCAGAACTCCGCCTATAGCGAAGTGTATGAATGGGATTGAGGTAGACAAACAGGCAGAAACTGCCTAATAGCGAGTGTTTTGAATGTATGTATGAATGGAATACATGGATGTATGAGGTGGACCAAGAACCAGATGGATGGATGAAATTCGAAACTTTGATAGGACGTATATTATCACGGTATAACGGTAGAAGTAACGTGTGGATCCTTACAATGTATCCGTACATCGTGATTATAATACGGCCTACTCAAAAATTGATGATTGCAAATCAATATACAGGTATATATATATATATATATATATATATATTTATCTATATATATATTTCTATATTTATATATATATATATATATATATATATATATAGATATATATATATATATATGATATCTATACTGTATATTGGTTGGTATAATTGATTTGCAATCATTTGGAATAGGCGTATTATATCACGGTGTATATATATATATATATATATATAATATATATATATATATAACGGTATATTGAATGGCAATCAATTTGGATAGGCGTCATATTTGATGCAATGCATTTGATAGGGGAATATACGGTGTAAGAGTTTTATATAGTATCCCGTATGATTGATGAGGCAATCATTTTGATAGGCGTATATATCACGATGTACGGCTTACAAGATTGTATCGGAGGAATTACTTCTACCGTATACCGTGATATATACGTTCTATTCAAAGTTTCGAATCATCGATCCATCCATCCTGGTTTCTTGGTGTCCACCAATACATGACCATCCAGGGTCATTCATTCATACATACATTCGCACTTTTAGACAGTTCTGCCTTTTTCGTTCTTACCTCAATCACATTCATTACCCTCGCTATAGGCAGTTCTGTCCCTTTGTCTACCTCAGTCCCATTTCATACACTAGCTATAGGCAGTTCTGCCTTGTTCCCTACCTCAATCTCATAACTACTGCCTTTTGCCTACACTTACCGTAAGAAATTTACTGAAACGCCTGCACAATAATACGCTAAAAAATGCTTGCAATAACAATTTCAAACAATTTGAAGGGTCTCATATGCCAATATTTATAATTTGTTATGTAGAGGGTAGACCCAGAGCGGGAAGAGACAAGAGGAGAGAGAGAGAGAGTGTCGTGATAATAAAAATGTTACATATGTATCGTTAAAAAAAATATATGAAAAAACTAATATATAACGGTAGGACCCTACATATGTTCCCCACACCATCAATTACTAATGCCAAAGCACAAATATTCAATCTTTTTCCAGTTGTTTGTATTACCGTAAGAAATTTACTGATCACCTGCAAATAATACGCTATAAAATGCTTGCAATCTCTCTATTTTTGTTCTCGAATCTCTCTCACGCCTCCTGTCTCCTCTCTCTCCTCTTCCTGGCTCGCTGCGCTTTCCCTCTTCCTCATCCGCGTATAATGTATTCTCATTATTATTTTCTCTAACTAATCCCTCTATTTCGATTTATTTGTAAAATGCCTCCAGAACGAGACAGCCCACCACAGAAGCCATGACGAACAGCTGACCACACAGAAACACCAAAGGAAAGCTAGGTCCACAGAACGAAAGGACCAGCCTGACCGTGAGCCAGGCCATTTCAGACAGCCGCAAGCCCGCAGGGCCTCTAAACAGCTCCAGGACACACCCATTTACCTTTTCTAAAACTGACCATTTTCCACACCTCACGTACAACTAACCCCCTCGTTGTCCTACACTCCTACACCTACAACAAGATGATGAACAGGAAATATACATTCATATTAAACAACAACCCATGCCCTGTCCCGACGTTGAGCCAATGCCAACACATCAGACAGCCATAATTATATCTAGGTATGTTCCTGCCCAATCCGAGAATTAGATGTTAGATATCTTAGAAGTTAAAAACACCCACGCTGTCCTAGTAGACCTCGTATATCATTTTCAATGGACGAGTATAGGATATATGTAACCCGTGCCCAGTCGCCCCTTGCACTGTTCCTCTAGTAACTACAGTATTAATATATAACCTTCCCTACACAGCATTGGTCTTGCCCAGGACTAAGCTTCTGAAAGACCCATCGCCCCATAAATAAATGCTAATGGAGGCAATTCCGTAGGTTAAGTTAAGTATTTTATCCGCCATTGTGTTCACCTTTTTTCCATTACTTTCCACAATTGTCATACGTCTTCCCCTTGCCTCCTTCGTATCCACAGCCCACAACTACGCCAATTTATTTCGTGTCTTACACCTTCTACCCCCAACCAGAGGATTGTATAACGACTAACCTGGTTTACCAGTAGTCTGTCATAAGTACCCCGAAACAATACACTATAGTACCTCCTAACGAACTGCCGCTGTGGTGGGTATCTTTATATATTAATAGAAAAAGCAGTTCCCAGGCCACCTAATAGTATCCATAACCCTCCCTCTGCTGACTGCTCACACATACCTCTATCTTTCCAGACTTCATATAAACCACCCCCATAGTTGCATTCCCCGGTAAGCATTTGGCTCAACAGTATTCTACTGCCTTTTTCAAACTTCCATATCAATTGTAGCCTAATGCCACCGCCCACTGCCCCAGGTGACCCTCTTTAGGGGTCAAAATTTCCCTGTAGCCCTTGAACTCCCCCCCCCCCCCCACCCCCCCCCCCCCCCCCCCATATCATTAAGACACAAAGGGAAAAAAAAAAAAACGTCCGCCGCTGGCTTCTCGACTTCTTCGTCCGACCTAGCCTCTCTCCTCATACCTCTGAAGATCCTTGAAATTGTCCGTTTACTAACGTCTCTCAACCTTTATCTATTATACTCCTATCCAGCTACCTTAACTTATAGCCCGAACAACATTAGAACTTATACTATAACGCTATCACAGCCTACCTATCAACTTCATTAGGCCAGCACAACATTAAACTTTACTAGCC
Source organism: Paralithodes platypus (assembly GCA_032716605.1). Lineage (NCBI taxonomy): Eukaryota > Metazoa > Arthropoda > Malacostraca > Decapoda > Lithodidae > Paralithodes > Paralithodes platypus. Next base: position 3,662 of record CM064500.1, read on the forward strand.
CCCTTGCATGCCATCTATGCTTCTCTTACACACATTCATTCCAACACTGCACCCAATGGTCGTCGTTTGTTGGGCGAGGGCTAGCCGCCCCGCCAGTAACTAACTTCTATTGTCATAACTTCCAGATAAATGTGGCCAGAGTTAGCAACCCAGTCTACCACCATATCCAGCAAACCCTACAATTAACAACCAGCCGAGTTATAAAAACCCAGCTAGCTAAGGCACCTTCGGTTTTGGTTATTAACGACACTCACATCTGTCTCATACACAGAGGGTTATTACCATAACACTGGTGATATGGCAAGCCCCTAGCCACAGCCGCCGGACGACTATATCAGAGGAGAGGGCGCCACAGCTCCCCCTTTTTGCCCACATTCACGAGGAGGGCGACCCCCACCCGCCGCGGAGGTATAGACCTGCCCCCTGTTTTGACTTCGCTGGTCAGTGCCAGGTAGCACAGGAATTCTTCCTATCTCTCCAATGAACCTAACCATGAATGGACCTAAACACCTTTACTAACCTCTATTACCTCACAAATAAACCATTTACCTTTCTTCGCATGCTCTTGATCACTAAATTAGCACCATCAGCTATACCATAGAATGAAGATTGAACAATCTAGAGGAGACGCTCCTATCACAGCTGTCCCCAATCCTCCTCGCAAAGTAGATCCAGGTCTCTCTCCCCTAAATACGACAGTATAAGTCCAAAATAGTACACTTTCTTCTTACTAAGGCTCAGTTATATGAAAATATAAAAGGCTTCCTATCGCCCCTGATGCCACAACTGTAAATATCATTTCTTGACCTAGTCCCCATAGCTATTGAGAGCTCAATTAAGTCCCATAAGACTACGAAGATCCCTACTGTCTACAGGTTCCAGAACCGAGCCTTATAAATCTAACTCCACGCCCCCAGTCAAATCAGTTGAAAGCTAGACACCAACCAGGGGTCACTAACCGGCTGCAGTTTAATTTCTAGCTCTGCCCTTGTGTTGTTCCGGAGTGAGATCCCCAAACCCGGCAAACCGGCCGACATCCGTGGCAGATTTGGATAGAAGGACCTGCCCACCCAAGTATTGAAGAACTTCACACATTGGCCCCCCTGGCGCCGTCGGAACCAGTCCGTTAGCCCCCAACATCATGGACGCAAGATAACCAGGACCACCATACCCATCAGATACTACCCCAAGATTCCCTTTAGCAGTACTTACATATTACTGTGCTGTTTTAGCTTCACTATAATATTGATTCAGCGAGTGGCTAATACCTGGCCCTTGTACAGTTTCATACTTACATTCTTTTGGGACTAATCAGCTATCCGTGCTCTTTAATTACAAGCGACCTTGACCTCGTATTACTTTATTTTTTTCGATATTAAAACCTAGTGATAATTCTCCGTTTCGCCCACTGATTTGCGCTTCTATGTGGACGTATAAGCGATCAGACCAAGGATAGAAAACAGGCGACAGTACCTCTAGTAAATTACTGAATTTTCCGTGCTCTAAAAAATACTCTAGTGTAATCTAACGTGTCGGTGAGACACTGACTTGTGCACCAAGCTTCCAGTAATAATCTACAAGGAATAAAACTTAGTAAGACTCTAACCTGATGGTAACTAGATTCCCTAAAAAAAAAAAAAAAAAAAAAAAAAAAGCAAAAAAAAAAAAAAAAAGAAAAAAAAAAAACGTGAAGGAATTAATTCAAAAAAAAAAAAAATACAAACAAAAAAAAAAAAAAAAAACAAAATGCAGCCTTAATACCCAGTCAATTTAGAACTCACATTACCCAAGTTAAACCTGTATAAAAACAGGGCATAACATTGGCGGCAGCGGTGGTTCTTGATTCGGATAAAAGGTTGCATTACACTGCAAGTTTGGAACAGTAGAAGCATGGCAACATCGCGAAATCTTCAGCCATTCGCACACATTCCCAAGTATGATATAAACACTTATGATATCACCAGTTACTTAGACATAATAAAGCCAGTGTACGATGTGGTACTTCATAATGACCACGAAAAAATCGCCTGGGCAATTTTGCATATTATACAGTTGGGAGAAGCCGTTTCCCAACTTGTTGATAAGCCTACCTTTCAAGAATTTGTTCACCAAATGGTGACACAGGATACGCCAGAGAGTACCTGGAACCAGTTTCGATCCTTCGTGATCCGGACCTTAGATCCACTTTTGGGTTCCCCCGTCGCCCCCAAAATAATAAAAGTCGACGAGATCAAGTATGAAGGGGATATAAATGTGACCCTCATACAACTCTACAGATACGTGAGGACCACGTATAGCTATGAAGATTACGACCAACAAAATGAACTCTTATTCACCGCTTTGTTAAACATCCTCCCACCCCACATCACCGCCCATCTCGACCCGTATGGCTTATTCGAAGAACATATGCTCTCCATCAGAGAAGAATGCCTACGCAGTTCGATGAATCCCCTATCCAACCTTCAGCCCCTATCCAAGACTCCGTGCACCCTTCCAAAATGACTTCCGGTGAAAGTCCAACCCCAGTGAACTTTTCCCCCACCAACTCTCCGCAGCCCCCCAACAAGCCCCGTATTCTAGCTATGCCTACCTATGTAGGCCTACCACAACATATTTTCCCCATGACCCCAGAAATGTTCAGCTATCCCCCCACCAACAAAATTTCCCTTGTGACAGTTTTCCGTCGGTAGCTTGTGACAGTTTTCAGTCAGTAGCTCCCTTCCACCCCCACACAATTCACACCCCTAGAAAACTTCGAAACCCCACACTTGACTCGCCCTCTCATGTCAAACAAACTCACCAGTCCCAGATAACCTCTAACCAGACCGAGACTGCCACCAAGAAAATTCCCCAAACTCGTCCTGTTAATGTCAAACAAACCCACCAACCCCAGATAACCGCTAACCAGACCGTGACTGCCACCAAGAAAATTCCCAAAATTCGTCCTATTAACAACCCCAAATCAATACATCAGTCCTCTACCAATAACCCCTGTTCTACACCTAACTCTTCCCCCACCATCCCGCCACAGTCCCCCCAACAAATCCCGTTTCCTAACTCGCTCACCTCTCACCACCCTGACCCTCCCACACGCGCCGTAAACCCTCCCCTCACGCGTGACGACCTAGGGACCCAACTATGTTCCCCCCCTTCCCCCAGAAATACTCAGCTATTCCCCCACCAACAAAATCTCCCTTGTGACAGTTTTCCGTCAGTAGCTCCCTTCCACCCCCCCACAATTCACACCCCTAATAAACTTCAAAACCCCACACTTGACTCACCCCCTCATGACAGACAAACCCACCAACCCCAGATAACCTCTAAGCAAACCGTCACTGCCCCCGACACACCCCAGCACTCAGCTCTTCCCACAGGCCCCGTTAATCCCCCCCTCACGCGTGACCCCCACCAAAGTCATTCCCCCCCCTCATGCGTACCGAACACCTGCTCACCAGTCGGTCCCCCACCATCATGAGCCCAGCTAAACTATCAACCTCCCCCTCTTCACCGTTACCCCACCCGCCCCAAATTCTCCCCCCAAAGATCCCGCTCGACGAAATACCACTCCCATTCCAATCCAACCACAACACTTTTTCCACCTTGGCTAAACCCCAAAATACTCTCTCTCTCGCCCCAAACAACATAATCAACCTCTCAACTTCAACCACTCCTCGAAATCCCATCCATGTCTCTCCCGGAAATAAAATCAGTCTAAATTCAACCCCTCTCAAACCACAACCCTGCCTGCCCAGACCCCCCCCCCACCATCTCCCTATCAAATCCCCACACACAAACCTCCAAACCACCCGATCATAGTAAACTCTCAACCTTCAGCCTTACTCACCCTTCCCCAAACCCCACTCACGACCACAACTCTCTACACAATTCAACCCCTCCCCAGCACCAACCTCTTCCGCAACAACAACCCCGACTCGACCTGCCCGTTTCATCTTTTAAAACCCCCCTATCACTACCCCCGACCGAAACCACTTAGACCCCCCCTCCAAAACTGGCCCCGGGCCAGCTCGCCCCCAGACCCACATTCCTAACGACAAGAACTAACGGTATATCCACCCCGCCCTTCCAAAGTGAAAGTGAACCACCACCCCCTATTACCAGACCGTCACCCAGACAACCGGCGACCCTAAATACCCCCCCCCCCTCCCCCCTGATGATGATGAGGATATTATTGTACTAAATTGTTTCGAATGTTTTCAATTCCTAAGCGATTGGGCATGATTCTATACATTTACATGTTTTCCATATACTGTATATATTTTTTTTTTTCCTTAGTCATACTACTTTTCTTGTAATCTACACTTTTCTGACTATCTTTTAAAATTGCTTTATACATTGTTAAACACTTTACCTCTTCTTAATTTCCTGTGTTCTTAATTATCTGCCCTTTCTTAAATTTACATGTTTCCATATACTGTATATATTATTTTTTTCCCTTAGTCATACTACTTTCTTGTTAACCTACACTTTTCTGACTATACTTCTTTTACTTCACCCTTGAGGCTCGAGGACGAGCCTATAATGAAGGAGAGGGAAGTAAAATGCCCCAGAACGAGAAGCCCACCACAGAAGCCATGAACGAACACCACACAGAAACACCAAAGGAAAGGTCCACAGAACGAAACGACCAGCTGACCGAGCCAGCCATTTCAGACAGCCCAAGCCCGCAGGGCTAAACAGCTCCAGGACACACCCATTTACCTTTTCTAAAACTGACCATTTTCCACACCTCACGTACACTAACCCCCTCGTGTCCTACACTTCTAACTACAAAGATGATGAACAGGAATATACATTCATATTAAAAACACCCATGCCTGTCCCGACGTTGAGCCAATGCCAACACATCAGACAGCCATAATTATATCTATGTATGTTCTTGCATCCGAGAAGTAGATGTTATATATCTTAGAAGTTAAAACACCCACGCTGTCCCTAGACCTCGTATATCATTTTCCATGACGAGTATAGATATATGTAACCCGTGCCCAGTCTGCACTGTTCCTCTAGTAACTAAGTATTAATATTAACATTCCCTAACATCTTGTCTTGCCAGACTAAGCTTCTGAAGACCCATCGCCCCATAAATCTATGTATGCAATCCTTAGGTTAAGTATTTTTATCCGCCATTGTGTTCACCTTTTTCCATTTACTTTCCACAATTGTCATACGTCTTCCCCTTGCCTCCTTCGTATCCACAGCCCACACTACGCCAATTTATTTCGTGTCTTACACCTCTTACCCCAACCAGAGATTGTATAAGATAACCTGGTTACCAGTATGTCATAAGTACCCCGAAACAATAACTAAGTACCCCTACGAACTGCCGCTGTGGGTGGTATTTTATATTTAATAGAAAAAGCAGTTCCCAGGGCCAACTAATAGTATCCATAACCCTCTGACTGATCACATAACTCTATCTTTTCCAGACTCATATACCACCCCATAGTTGCATTCCCCGGTAGCATTTGGCTAACGTATTCTACTGCCTTTTCAAACTTCCATATCAATTGTAGCCTAATGCCACCCCCACGCCCAGGGACCTTAGGGGCAAAATTTCCCTGTAGCCCTTGAACTCCCCCCCCCCCCCTCTCATTAACCCGGGAGCTGCGGGGAGACTCTTAAGAGTTCCCCCGGCGCACTGCGGGAAGACTCTTAAGAGTCAGAGAAAATAAAAATCAACTTTTGACATCGAAAAAAACAAAAATTTTTATATTTTTTTTTTTTTATTTTTTTATTTTTTTTTGGCCCCTGGGCCATGCAAATCAGTCCTCTACCCCCCCTCCTTCCCCACTTTCCTCCTCTCCTTCAGTTATCACCTATTTTCCCTGTTATTCCCTTATTCTGAGGTATATTTTCGTGCTAACATTAGAAATCCGATTGGAGGGTGTGGTCATCACTGATAGCAAGCGAGTGCAAGAGAGAGAGAGAGAGTATCGATCGACTGTGTCTCAGTGGCCTTGGGGGAAATTGGCGGGAAAGCAGATTGCTCACCATAAAATATACAAATCGCGGGCTATACTATATCTTTTGACCATCCACGCTGTTTTTCACTCGTTTTATTGTTGTTTCAGGTTAATACCTTTATAATCAACCCATAATAGGCGCATATGGATAAATATTAATGCTATTAATGGCACAATGAATATTTTAGTGACGGAAACACCTCAAATACGTCAGCACAGGGGGACGTTTCCAATTACCCCCATGCGCACTTCAGAGGTTAAGACACCCGCGCTTCTCGACTCTTGTCCGACCTAGCCTCTCTCTCATACCTCTTGAAGATCCTTGAATTGTCCGTTACTAACGCTCTCCAACCTTTTATATATATACTCCTATCCAGCCTACCTTCACTTAGTAGGCCAGAACAACATTAGAACTTTACTAGCCCCTTGCATGCCATCTATTCTCTTACAACACATTCACAACCCTGCACCCAATGGTCGTCGGTGCGAGGCTAGCCGCCCCGCCAGTAACTAACTTCTATTGTCATACTTCCAGATAAATGTGGCAGAGTTAGCAAACCCAGTCTCCACCATATCCAGCAAACCCTACAATTAACAACCAGCCGAGTAAAACCAGCTAGCTAAGGCACCTTCGGTTTTGGTATTAAAGACACTCACATCTGTCTCATACACAGAGGGTTATTACAAACACTGGTGATATGGCAAGCCCCTAGCCACAGCCGCCGGACGACTATATCAGAGAGAGGGCGCCCAGCTCCCCCTTTTTGCCCACCCGAGGAGGGAGACCCCCACCCCCGCGGAGGTATACCTGCCCCCTGTTTTGACTTTCGAGTCATTGCCAGGAATTCTTCCTATCAATGAACTAACCATGAATGACTAACACCTTTACTAACCTCTATTACCTCACAATAAACCATTTACCTTTCTTGCATGCTCTGATCACTAAATTAGCACCTCAGCTATACCATAGAATGAAGATTGAACAATCTAGAGAGACGCTCCTATCACAGCTGTCCCCATCCTCCTCGCAAAGTAGATCCAGTCTCTCTCCCCTAAATACGTCCAGTATAGCCAAAATAGTACCTCTTACTAAGGCTCAGTTATATGAAATATAAAGGCTTCCTATCGCCCTGTGCCACAACTGTAAATATCATCTTACCTAGTCCCCATATCTATTGAGAGCTCAATTAAGTCCATAAGACTCGAGATCCCTACTGTCTACAGGGTCCAGAACCGAGCCTATAAATCTAACTCCCGCCCCCAGTCAAATCAGTTGAAAGCTAGACACCAACCAGGGGTCACTACCCTGCAGTTAATTTCTAGCTCTGCCCTTGTGTTGTTCCGGAGTGAGATCCCAGAACCGGCAGACTCCGTGGCAGATTTGGATAGAAGGACCTGCCCACGTATTGAAGAACTTCACACATATGGCCCCCCTGGACGGCCGCGGAACCAGTCGTTAGCCCCCAACATCATGGACGCAAGATAACCAGGACCAGACCCATCAGATACTACCCAAGATTCCCTTTAGTAGTACTACATATTACTGTGCTGTTTTAGATTCACTAATTAATATTTCTACGAAGTGGCTAAGACCTGGCCCAGTGTAATTCATACTTAACCATTTCATTTGGGACGTACTAAGCGATCAGTGCTCTTTAATTAACAGGCGACCTTGACTCTCGTAATTACTTTATTCAGATATTAAAACTCTAGTGATATCTAACGTTCGCCCACTGATTTGCGTTCTATGTATTTCTGAGACAAGGATATAAAACTTAGATCAGTACCCCCTGAGGTAACTAGAATTCCTGTGCTCTAAAAATACGTGTGTCTAATCTAGTCGGTGAACTACTACTTGTGCACCAGAGCTACCAGTAATAAATCTAACAGTGAATATGAATCTATAAGTAACATTGATGGTCTTCGGTATATAAACCTGCGAAATCAAAGCCAGTGATCAGAAGATTAATACCTGAACGTTGGAAGTGGGAGACTAGGCTCCATCCAGATCCACTTATGCTAGTGTTGTTCAATTCTATTATATTGTCTTACACAAGTATTCTGCAGTGGTATATCAATAAACGTGATCATGTAACTTGCTACCATGTGTTTCTTTGTGTTCTCTATTCCTCATATCTTGTATTGTGCATGCAGCCTTATATACCCAGTCAATTTAGAACTCACATTACCCAAGTTAAACCTGTAGAAAAACAGGGCATAACAATTTGCTTGTAATATTTCTGTATTATTATATTTGTTTCACTCTCTTTCTTCAGTTCAGTTTCTGTATTCTCTCTCTTTCTCTCTCTCTCTTCCTCATCCGTATATGTATTTCTCATTATTATTTTCTCTAACTAATCCCTCTATTTCATTTATTTGCTTGTAATATTTCTGTATTATTATATTTGTTTCACTCTCTTTCTTCAGTTCAGTTTCTGTATTCTCTCTCTTTCTCTCTCTCTCTCTTCCTCATCCGTATATGTAATTCTCATTATTATTTTCTATAATCCCTTTCTTTATTTGCTTGTAAAAATGTCTATTATTATATCTTTTTCACTCTTTCTTCAGTTCAGTTTCTGCATTGTCTCTCTCTCTCTCTGTTTCGCTTGCTTTGCAGGATTGTTGTTTTTGTTTTATATATAATATATAATAATTTACTGATCATTACTTACTATATCGTATAAACAATAGTAGGTAGCCAACTTACCATAATACCGATACACCAAACCGATACGCATGCGGTTATGTTTATCACCTGTTTACTAAAGTGCCACCATTATCGATTTTCTTCGAGCCGAATGGAGCGGGAGGGTTACCAATTGAAGTTAAATCCGCTAGCATATATTGTTAGATGTAAGACATGATAAATACCACTAGAAATATGAATTGGCAAAATCCATATAATATCACTTCGAAATTGTTCTGAAATTTCAAAACAAAACCGCTAGTGTAAGTCATTGCTGCTAGATCGAAGTAAAGGTCTCTAGATCTAGCGGAAGTCGCTATACGTATTGGCAGTACTGCACATTGCCGACTGCGATACGTTGTTGACATTGTTGTTGATGTTCCAGTGGAGGGATGAACAAAATATTTTCCTTGTCCAATAATAGCTATTTCATAGTCCCACAGGACTTATTTTGATATATTTATCAAATTTACTGAACACCTGCAAATGATATGCTATCAAATGCTTGCAATCAAACTCTCAAGCACTTTCAATGTCACATGCAATTATACAAGTATATATAGGTAGACCCAGAGAGGATTAGACAGACAGAGAGAGAGTGTTGTGATAATATAACAATGTTACATATGTATCATATATATGACAAAATAATATATACGGTAGGCCTACATCTGTTCCCCACAATCATATAATGCCAAGCACAAATATTAAATTTTTCGTTGTTTGTATTACCGTAAGAAATTTACTGAACGCCTGCAAATAATACGCTATAAAATGCTTGCAATCAAACTCTCAAGCAATTTCAATGTCACATGCAATTATAAAAAGGTATATTGTAGACCACAATCTTCGCCAAGCTTCGTTGTTGCTTATATTATCGTGAAAAATTTACCGTATACCCTGGTTATCGTGAGAAATTTACCGAACGCCTGCAAATAATACGCTATAAAATGCTTGCAATCAAACTCTCAAGCAATTTCAATGTCACATGCAATTATAAATGTATATATAGGTAGAGAGAGAGAGGTCAAGAACATCTGCTAGGTGTGATTTTTCCCTGGGAGGGAAGAGAAGATTAGTTAGGGGCGTGCCCTGGCCTACATCAGAGAAAGAGAGTACCAAGGAGTACAAAGGTGTAGAAACAAAGAGAGTGAGACAGAGAGAGAGAGAGAGTGTCGTGATAATATAACAATGTTACATATGTATCATATATTATGATAAAATAATATATACGGTAGGCCTACATCTGTTCCCCACAATCATATAATGCCAAGCACAAATATTCAATCTTTCGTTGTTTGTATTACCGTAAGAAATGTACTGAACGCCTGCAAATAATACGCTATAAAATGCTTGCAATCAAACTTTCAAGCAATTACAAGGTCACATGCAATTATAAAAAGGTATATTATAGACCACAATCTTCGCCAAGCTTCGTTGTTGCTTATATTATCGTGAGAAATGTACCGTATACCCTGGTTATCGTGAGAAATTTACCGAACGCCTGCAAATAATACGCTATAAAATGCAAAGGACATTTCTTGTAGAGTGCAATTTTGAGGACGTAATGTGCTCTGAGAGAGAGCGGAGCGGTGATTAGAGCATAATGTACCTCCTGACCGCTCGTCACAGCCGCCGTGGACCTACTACAGGGAATTATATAAGGAAATTACCGTAGTTTAGGGTTTTGCACTCGTGTTGCACGATCGTTGAAAGACAACCAATGATCGTAGAAGGATGGTTCGGGTGTCATTGGAAAGCTCAATTTACGCCCTTTCAGGGATACATACTTGTATTACGCTCTGGGTCTTGTTTATGCATGAAAAAGAGCACGAAACAACCCCATTTAGGGTAAAAAAAAAAACCCGCTGGGCGGCACAGGGAAATATACTCCACCACCCGCTCGTAAGGTGATAAAATGCTTGCAATCAAACTTTCAAGCAATTATAAAATATAAATTGTACTTACCAACACCCACACCAGTATGTTCTTCGTCAGGAACGTCTTCAATATGGTCAACGGTCTGTCCAACATCAACCTCAACATCAACCCCACGCAAATTATGCTTGGGATGAAAGCCTATGATCGGGTTATTTTCGTCTTCCGAGTCATCCACACTACCAAAACTCTCACCCAGACATTCGACGGTTTCATCCAACAGCTTATTAGAAAGTTCTGAAGAGTTCAGCATGATATCTAGTTCCTGGGTGGTAAGCCGGGCGTGGTTAGTAGGGTGGCGCGACGCACTAAGGATGGCGGCCACCGAATCGAACACGGGCAAATCTTGACATTCCATTATGGCTGCTTGAGGGTCACTGAGTCACGGTCACGCAGTGGGGATATGTGGGTGGGCCCTTGTAGTATACCGCCTGACCACCAGGTTCCGCTTTCCACCTAAATTAGGGTGGGAATACACCCACGGACTTAAGTCCGACCCCGCCATTTAGTCCAATTATCTCGTACCGGACTTAAGTCCGACCCCGCTAATAAAGGGTTAATGCTCATAAGGTTAACCCAACATGTTCGCACATAAGTGTTAATAACCCGCCGGGTAACGAGATGCAAAGACACAACTAACACATCTCGCTACGCGGCGGGGTGTAAAAAGTCTAAACAAATCTTTTGCTAAAGAAAGTGAAGAATACCCTCTGATATAATGGTCCAGCATGGCACTTATAGTCTCTAGGAGGTGGTGACTGTCTCAAGATTCAATTTTGTAACAAAGCAACCCCCCATAAAGACGCCGACCCTTGAATTATTTTAGTAGAATAGCCCAGGGCAGGATGATACGAGATCTGATGTTTAACGAATTGTCACAAAAGATCGCCGTAAATTAGAAGGCGGCGATACCTAATTGTATCACTAAATTAAGAGGTTAAATCGAAATTGAATATTGTAAATTCCTTAGTTCCTCCACCTAGGAGCACCCGCCGGGTGTGAGAATCGATATTTAACCTAATTGAACCTTCAATCGCCGTAAGAGTAAAGGCAGCGATACACAGAGTATCACTAAAATGGATTGGTTAACTAACTGAAAGACATAAGTCGTTCATCCCACCCTACCCAGGTGCACCCGCCGGGTGAGAAGTCTAAAAGTTAACCCTATAAGTTCCTGTCCCCACTTCTTTGTAAAAGATCGCCGGGGAGGAAAGCCTAAACAACAGCTAGGTTTTTTATGTGGTTGTCGTAAAACCAGGTAGAAAAACCCCCAAAACGTATGTCCACAAGAACGTCGTTTTATATGGATGGGTACAGCCATCCCGCCGGGAATCAAAGGAGGCCTGAAACCAGGCACCCACAGAGACGCAGTCCTGGAGAGCCACAGACACCCCCCCACGCCGGGGATACAAGCCAGTGTTAACAACCACGTGTGGCCCAACACGGCTCTCGGCCAGGATTTTTTCATGGTGAAACCGAGAAAAAACCCGCCGGAAGGAAACCCACCCTGAACAGACACCATCTGAACAACACAAGACACGAGGAGAGCCACGCACGACTAACTCAAGGTCACACCATAATCCGTGGAATTAGCCAATACACAACTAAACCAGGAAACAATTATAGTTCGAGGAATTAGCCAATACACAACTAAAACCCGGATACACATGACACAGTAGGGCATATTTATAAATAATAAATAATAACACTAGTACATGTGGCAAAGCTACGAGCGGCTGGCTAGGCCTAGGCAGACGGCATAAAAACAGTTGAAATATACACAAACACTGGAAATATCACAACAGGAACCACCGCCAACACACCACCGTAGCAATAACTTCCAACCCAGGGAAGACCGACTCGGGACCCAGAAAAAACTTCACTAAGTGAAGAAAAATACGCTGGGAACGTCGGAAAACAAAGCTTACCTCATCAGAAAGATAAAAGGCAGCAATAATTAACGCGTAGTGAAAGCCGCCTGCATCACAAACTAACTCAACTGTGAAAAAGTTCACATGTCCACAACGGGACCACGAGGGTACATCCGAAATAGATGCCCCACACACGACCCAAAATACACTGCACTGCGGGCAACCAGCCCAGGACACTCCTGCTACGCCTATCCTAACCTTACTCGATACATCCTGGAGTAAACAAATGAGAAAAAACTCACTAGGGACGCAACGAATGCGGAACCAGCGGAGCGTGGGGAGGCACGTCCGGGCGGGCTGAGCGCAGAGCAGAGAAGGAGGAATGACGCCTGAATCAGCGTCTGGTCAGAGATCCACACAAGTACATCCACGGTATGATGGAAAGCTTATTGGATAGTTATTCTTATTTTTCTTTTTCTTTTTATTTTTTACGAAGTTTTTTCGTAGTGAGAACCCAATTCATAATGACTGAAGCCATGAGTGAGGTCGCGTGCGCTCATGATGAAGGCTCCTCAGTTTTTAAATGCTCTGCGCGGTAGATTCAAAACTACGGCGGATTAGTGTTTGAAGAGGATGCCTTATGTAATAGGCATGTTCGTCAATGATGGAGGGGCCACTAATAAATCCCTATCTATCTATCTATCTATTGCCTGACGCCGTGATCCCCGAAGGGGTGGCCACGAACGAACCGCCCCCATGCACCTCTGTCCCAAGTCAGTCGACGCCCCTCCCCCCATCCAGCACCGCCTTCGTTCATGTAGTTCCTCACTCCATCCTTCCACCTCATATTCGGTCTACCTCTCCCCCTCTGTCCCTCCACCTCGCTCTCGTACACCCTCTTAGTCATTCTCTCGCTTTCCATACGTTCATATGGCCGAACCATCTCAAGTTGTTCCTTTTCACACTTTCCAGCACATCTACCTCCACACCACACCTCCTTCTTACTTCCTCATTAGTCTGTCTATCCCTCCATGTAACTCCGCACGCACTCCTTAAGTAATTCATTCCACTGCTCTCACTCTTGGTCTGAGTCTCTCAACCAACGTCCATGCTTCGCTTCCGTAAGTCAGTGTCGGGATTACCACACTGTCATGCAAGGACTTCTTCACTTCCATACTGACCACCCTATTTCTTGTTACTGCTTTTAGCGTTCCTACAACCCTCTTCCCCTGTTGTACCCTCTCCCGCACCTCTTCATCCATAGTCCCATCTTTACTCAACACACTGCCTAGATACTTAAAAGAGTTGACGATCTCCATAGCCTGACCGTTCAGCTTCACCTCACACTCTGTGACTTCACCCCTTTCGAAGACCATAACCTTGCTCTTCCCCGTATTTACCTTCAAATTCCGTTTTTCGCACACTGTTCCAAACTCATTTACCAGACCCTGCAACTCCCATTCATTATCACTCATCAGAACTGTATCATCCGCAAACAGCAGTATAGGTAGCTTCCACTCAATTCCCTCCCTTTTCAGCGATACACCAACATTCACTGCTCTTGATAGTATTTCTTTCATGACTCCATCCATATATACAGTAAACAACCACGGGGACATCACACACCCCTGTTTCAAACCAACATTCAGGTCAAAGAACTCGCTCTGCTCACTCTCCACACGTACTGCCGCCTTTGCACCCTCATACATGCTCTTCACTGCTTTCAGCAACTTGCCCTCTACTCCGTATATTCTAAGTACTTTCCACAAACCTTCTCTATCCACTCTGTCATAGGCCTTCTCCAAGTCCATAAAGGCAACATACACCTTTTGTTTCTTCTCCAGATACTTCTCCACAACACAATTCAGGGTAAAAATCTGATCTACACATCCTCTTCCCTTCCTAAAACCTCCCTGCTCGTCGCCTATCCATTTCTCCGTTCTCACTCTCACTCTCTCAATCACTACCCTACTGTATACCTTCCCTACTACGCTTAGAAGACATATTCCTCGGTGGTTACCACACACTCCTCTTTCCCCTTTGCCCTTATATAGGGGGACTATTATGCCAGTCTTCCAGTCATCGGGTGCACTCCCCTTCTCCCATGCTAGTTTGCACATTTTCCATACCCATTCTATCACTATCTCACCACCATACCTCAACATTTCCCCACACACTCCATCTGTTCCTGGTGCTTTCCCCAACTTCACTCTTTTCATGGCTTCCCACACTTCTGACCTCCTGATCCCCACCTCCTCCTCCACTACTTCTCTTCTTCTCCCTCCCATACCATATCCAGCTATGTTTGCTGGCTCTTCATTCCTTTCATTTAGCAACTCACTGAAGTACTCCCTCCATCTTTCGACTCTCTCTTGCTTCTCGGCTAGCATTCTCCCATTCTTATCTTTCACACCTTTACTGTTTCCCTTGCTACCTTCCCTAACTTTCTTGACTTCTTTCCAGAACAGTTTCTTACTCTCCCTCCATAACCCTGTGTCGGCTATATCCGAAAGTGAGGAATTGTTGAGAAACCTCACAGTCGCTGCATAAGAGCAGACATCATGACCGGAGCCCTTCGTAAGGGGATTACTCGCAGTAATGACATGGCGTAAATGAAGTCCCACAGCACGTTTGCCTAACCGTGTCCCTGTCTTAGGGGCCAACCAGAGCGCCGTCCCCGACGTCGGCACAGTGGCACGCACATACGTATGCAAGGCTCTTACCGGGCATAGCGGATGATGCGTGCTCCCACATTTTAAAGCTGGTACAGTAAACGGCTTAAAAATGTGCGCCTCACGTTCATTCTTGGCCACAAAATGAACGGAAGGGGCCAAAGTGACTGACCCCAAGGAAGGCGAAAAACTCATGCAATTCGGGGCCCTCGACATGGCAGCCAACTCCGAGACCCTCTCTCCTGTAGCCAACGCTAAAAGAAACAAAGTTTTATCAAGCAGATGAACAGGTGTTGGGTTAGTGGTGTAGATGGGTGAGGTAAGGAGCCTGAGAGCCTTCGCCAGAGACCATTGAGGCGGTATCTGGCGTGGGGGCGGTCTGAGCATAAAGCAGGCTTTCATGAAAAAAGACAGCTCCTTGTGAGGGAGCACCAGCCCCGTCAAGGTCTCAAAAGGCTCCCTAATAGCGGACAGGTGGTTCTTAATGGTGTTGTACATGTATCTGCGTGTCGCAAACAAGTGATTAAGGTAATGGAAGACTAACGCAACCGACGGAACTGTGTGTTCGGTGTCATTGATCCATTTAGTGAAAGTATTCCAATGAGACTCGTAAGTCTTCCAAGTAGCCTTAGTCCAGTGCTGAGTAAGCATATCAGTCAAGCAACGTCCATATTTCGGTAACCACCCTGCCTCACAAACATCCACGATGCGAATGCCAACGAGGTCCCTAGGTCTCCAATCTGTCTCAAGTGGAAGTCTGAGACAGACAGGGGAACGGGACTCGGGCACCATCGCTTCAGCTGAGCGTACCAGGCTTGGGCCGGCCAGAGGGGCGCAATTAACCAAACCTTGCCACGGTACTCTCTCAGCCTGTGTAGGACTTTGCACATAAGCAGTGCGTCGGGCGGTGGAAAAGCGTAAATCGACTGCCACCTGCTCCAGTCCTCGCTGAAGGCATCCGGCCCCCCGCCTGAGTACAAGTCCAGCGGGTGAGGTAGTCCGGCAGCTTGTTCGTCCCGGAGGGCGAACAAGTCCACCTGCGGATGGCCCCAGGAGGCTGCGAGGTCGTCGAAAACGTTTTGTCTTAATGACCATTCTACCTTGGTGCTCTGTCCTCTCGACAAAGCATCCGCCCAAAGATTGGCCGTCCCGGGCAGGTAAGTCGCATGCAGGGTGATGCTGTAACGATCGGCCAGGTAAAACAATTTCTCCGCCAGGTCTTGGAGCACAACAGACCTGGAGGAGCCCTGCTTTTGGATACAATGAACCGCGGACATGTTGTCCATCCTGAAGGCCACCGACTTGCCCGTGAGGGCCAGTCCGTGATCCCGCAGGAAGAACAACGGTACCAACAGTTCCAGGGCATTGATGTGGAAGTGTGAGAGCCCCGACCACCTGCCGTGGTTTTGATGTCCCATGTCTGATTGATAGTACAGTACCGATATTCCTATAACACAATTGGACAGTGGTTTTGTAACACAGTAGTTTGATGACCACTGTTTTTGGTTGAGGCAGTGCTGGGCTGTACTGTGTGAGTCTGAAATAAAGTATTATTATTATTATTATATTATTATAGCCCCACCCCACCTCGCTCGACGCATCTGTGTCTACCCAGATGGTCGGCGGAGGAGCAGTCCAGGGCACAGCCGCAGAGAGCGTGCCCCGAGCGACCCAGTGTGTCAGTCTCAGATGTATTGAGCGCGGTACCGTCCACAAACGGTAAGGGGGCGAGATAGGGAAGTGCCTGTTGCCCAGCTGAATCAGGCGTTTTAGTCGGAGCCGGCCCAAGGGCACGGTCAGAGACGCCCAATTCAAAGACCCTAGGAGGGAGTCCCAGATTTGTTGTGTTATCGAGACCGAGTGCAACACGACAAAGAGCTTCCTTCGAAGTTTCGCCGCATTCACTCGACTCTGGGAAACGGTGGCGCTTTGGAGATCCCAGTGCAAGCCCACCCACGTCACTTCTCGTGACGGTGAGAGGCAGGACTTGGGAATGTTTAGTTTGAACCCCAGGTTTGTGATATGTCTGACTACAGTGAGCGTGTCTTGTACACAGTGTGTGAGAGAGTCTGCGGAGATGAGCCAATCGTCCAGGTAAAACAGGATCTGAATCCCTTGTAAGAGCAAGGGGGTCAGAGCCTGCTTCACCAGTGTGGTGAAGACCCGCGGTGCTATGTTGAGGCCGAATGGTAGTCTGGTGAATTGGAACACCCGTTGATCCGACTGCAGTGCTAGGCAGCCCTGGAACCGAGGAGCCATCAGCACATGCCAATAAGCATCCTTCAGATCCAGGGTGACCACCCAAGACAAGGGCTTGAGTGCCAGGCGTACCTGGTTGATGGTGAGCATGCGGAAACGGGTGTTCACAATGTGAGAGTTGAGGACTGAGAGATCTACCACGGCCTCATAGCAGCGCAGTCCTTCTTTGGGACCAGAAACACATGAGATAGAAATACCTTTTGTGTAGAAGATATTTCCTTGATAACGCCTTCCCCGTGCATGGACATGATCACTTGGGCCACTTCCTGAGACACTGGTCGCTGTCGGGGAGGGCACCTGAGAGGAGGCCTGGACCTCCACCTCCAAGTCAGACCCTTCTTGACCACCCGACGCGCCCACGACCGGCGGGGCCATTGCCGGTAGTGGGGGCGGAAGAAGCCGGTGCAGGCGCCTTGTGTCAGGCCCATCACCGCTTCGACGAGATGGTCGGGCGAGGGAAGAGGGGACTGGCCAGGAGGAACTACGCGTTTTTTGGCGCGGAGCCCCTCTTGGACTTATCATAGTGGGAGCTAGAGCCACCACGTCCTCCTCCAGACGTCCCCCCGCCCCGCCGAAACGACGGACGAGCCTCGCGCTCCGGCCTATCCCCCTCCAGGCTGTGTCTGGCAGCGGAGGAACTGGGGCCCTGCGCCTGCCAGCACCGCATCCCCTCTTGACGGGGACGGCGATCCGGGGACCGACGACCACGGGAGGCGGGTACACCACGCCCCCTGTGAGCCAGTCACCTGGCCACACCTCTAGCCTGGCGCCCTCTGCCGGCGACAGACCTGCCCCCGCGTCCGCGGGTGGAGGAGGATGAAGTGGGCTTCGCCACCACCTTCCGTTGAGCAGAGTATGTGTCACTCTGCGCCAGTAAGAAAGCCCCTTGCCAAGCCTCCTCAGGGAACAGTCCAGGGGTCAGAAGGTCAGTCAGTAGGAGGCGGTTGCTGACGTCGGCAGGGGCCTTCTTACAGAAAGCCACCCGAAGTTGTTGACGGCAACGAGTGGCTTCATGGAGGGAGTGGCGGATGTCCTGAACAGGGTTGAGGGCAAGCTGCAGGGTGATCCGTCGGACATGCTCAAAACCTTGGCGATGATCAGCCGATTCCAGCGACTCAATAAGGCGGAGGTGAACCCGCGCCAGTTCCAACTGAGCAAGAAGAGTTGAAAGTTGGCGCGCCGCTCGCTGACGGAACTTAAAGTCCCGGTCCAGTGGTGCCTTCTCCGGTGCCGTGAAAAAGGAACACAGAAGGGGGCCCACCGACAGTTTGGGAGCATTGAGCCACTCCCACACAGGCAGAGGGAAGCCCGAGGAGGTAAGGAGCATGCCCGACAGAAAAGACGATTCCATGGAAGGGATGGCCGGCAAGGTCTCAGCCATGGACTGACCAAACTCCACTGCTTCACGGATCCATTCACCCCAGGGACCCGGACAGACGTGCGGGAGTTCGAGCATCAGGACCCCGTCCCGATCTCGCACATTCCTGAGGTACGGCGTCCCTGAGATGGCAGAGAGGGAGTGGACATCCGCAGACAGGTCTTGGTCTGCACTCCTATGTCTCAGGGGTACAAGGTCCTCCCCGCTACAGAGGACAAGAGTGAGAGACTTGGACTTTGAAATGGTCGTGGCGGAGGGACGAATTGGGGAACAACTAGGTTGATTGTAGGGAGGTACTGGTACAATAAGATAAACTACAATGTAACTAGAATAAGATAGATTGTACACCACTTTGTAACTATCACCTTAATAAAAAAAAAAAAAAAAAAAAAAAAAAATGAAATAAAGTATTTAGTAGCAGTCTCTACGTTTCCAACGTAGGGCTTATGATCTCAGCCGCTACCACAGCGGGCCGATTTATCGGTACTCACGCGAAGTAACCAAATAATCTCTAGAGTTGCACCTCAATTCACTACTAGGCACGTTGTACACACTCCGAGATGACTAGGAAAGAAGAGATAACGAAGGAGAGAAAGAATTGTTATAGTTACCCATTTAATCAAGCTGGTCTCCTCTGAGCCATGCTCCATGTTCTATGAGCCTGTGCCAGGACCTGCCAAAGTATCAGTCACTTCGCGCCCACCGTCGATGTCACACGCCTTTTTTGTCTGTGCTTCGCGAGTGCCTGCTTTGTATCCCCTTCGCTTCAACTATTAGTGAGTGTGAGCCTTTTCAGGCTGTTGAGGTTTTAGAAGGATGTTCAGTGATGTAGGCAGCACTTTACTACGTGTTTATGGGTGTGCGCGTAGTGCTGGAGACGTGTTTATTTATTTGTTTTCTTCGGGGTGGTTGGTCCTCAACGCCGCGTAGCGGTCGTTGTGTGTCTATTCTACCCTCGCTTTTCGGGTTCATGTTCACTTTCACTACCCTTAACGTACCTTGGGGGGGGGGGGGGGGATATGCTTCCCGCGGGATGCATTGTGTTTCTTTCCCTTTGTGACTTTTTGTTTTATTGTTTTTTCATATGACTACGTGTCGATGTTTTACAAGACTTGGGCATGAAGTTTCTCTGGATTCTGCTTTGTGTTAGCATAGGCCACATAGCCTTTATTCTCTCACAAACATGCTGCTTTGGTCTCAACTGACCTATAGCCCTTCTGACTTGTTTATTAAACTTGTCCATAGTTGGTGGTCTTGTATTTCGTTCGCATGGTTCACGCTTTTGTCAGTTCCTTTTAGTTTCCCCGGGCCTACTTGACTCGTGGATACGTGGTTCTGGTGAAAATGTCGGTCAAGCCCTAGGCTATCCTCCTTTTATTTTCTTAATTTAACGTACTTGTGGGGCTTCTCGGGCAGTGTTTAGCTTTGTTACTAGGTTTTTTCACTTAGGGATTGACGCTGCCCTAGTCTTTTCTCGTTTATGTGAATTGTGTAACTAGGCTAGGCCTGTGTTTTTTAACTTGAGCTGACCGCCGTCGGTTTGGGCCACATAGTCCTGTCCTTCTGTTTTCCTCTTGTCTTTACTGACGCTGGTTGGTCTTCTACGCTCTTGTTAAGATTCTCATTAATTGTGTGTTTAAGCTAATCGGTTTTTGCCTTGAGCTGCCCGCCGTTGGAATGATCCACACAGGTCCTTTCCTTCTGCCTTCCTTTTGTCTCCACTGACTGGGAAGTCTCGGTCTCGTAGCTCTCGGTTAAATTCTCGTTTTTCTTACAAGTCCATGTTTCTGTTCTTCCCCTGCCTGTGGTTACTTGATCACTGAAAAGGGGGGGGGGGATGTCTGGAAACTGTACGCGATAGGGGCCCCGCTCACAGGGAGGATATGCTTGGACAAGTTGACTCGATTTTCGTGTTTACTCACGTTTTTTCGACACAGGCAAGGGTCTTCTGGTGTCCTCAGCTCCTTCATCTTTTTAAATCCGCCCTAGAAGCGCCTTTATCTTTTTGATGTGCCCTGTGCCTTGTCAGGGCCTAGGCCACATAGCTTTTCACTTGACTTGGTTTATGTGCCCTGTTCTGCCCCCCTCTTCATGTACCTGGACAGGGCTTTTTGGACAACGGCTGATTGGCTGTTTTCCTATCCCTTATGTCCTGTTCCTTGTGTTCTCCTTCTGTACCTGGTTCCCGCCCTACGGGCGTCCTCCTTGTATACTGGGAGGACCCAAAGACCACCTGAAAAGTCCTAGGACTCGACCCAAAGTGGCGATGTCCTGTGTGTTTTGGATTCCCTCCCCGCCCCTATTTACACATATAGGGTACTGTTGGGTTGCTCACACTTGACCTTTTCCTTCCAGCTGGTGCCCGCTCTACTGCCGGCTGTCCCTACGCCGCCGCCGCTTCGCCGCCTCCTCCCTCCGCTCTCACAGAGGGTTCTCAGGTATTTCGAAGGGTGCCACTTTCCCCACGATTTTGGTTAGGACCTGTTCCCAGGGTTGGGCCTCGCTAAGGGGCTTGTCCCAGCCCTGGTGTTGAGGGTCTCTGGTGTGGGTGTTTTCTTTTGACTTTCCTGTTATACTTGCTACATAGCTTCTTACTGGATATTGTCTTATTGAGTCTTACATGCTGACTTGGCTCTACTGCCTCATATTGCCTGTCTCACCTCTACTGGTGGGTAATGCTTCCCAATTTTTCAGTGCTGTGATGCCGGCTCCTCCCTGCTCTCGACCGACGTGTCAGCGGACGGCCTTGCGGGATCATCGGGAATGTTGCCTCCACACGGCCTGCTATGGGAAGCATGTTTACGATCCCCGCCGGTGTGGGGTGTCTCTCCGCTCTTCAACTACTCGAGACTCTCCCTACGTCGGCGGAAGGACAACGGGCCAGGACATCTCTACGCCGATCATGGGATGTCATCTCCCATCACGTCCAAAGGTTCCTGCACAGGGCTCCTTCCTTCCGTGAGGATGACGTCCGGGTGTTGTTAGGGATCCCCCCTACCTCCGATGCTGCACGCCGTTCCCGCTCCCCTACTATTCGTCGCTCTCGCTCTCCTCATACGGCTCGGGCTCCCCTCCCGGGAGTTCGGGTCAGGCGGGCGGGAGGGCGCGTTCCAGGGAGCGGGCCCCCAGGCGTCATGAACGTCGTGTGCCTCCCTCTGACCTATCCATGACTTCTGGAGCTTCTGGCAAGAAGAAACGTCGCCGATCTCCGTCCCCTGCTGATCGACCCCGTCTTGCTTCTCCTCGCCTCAGGATGAGCCCCCCTCCTTCGCAGGGTTCCACGGTCTTCAGGGCCAAACGCCGTTCTGCCCCGCCTGCCGAGGGGGTCGTTCTCCATCCTGCACCATCTTCGGCCACTGGTGGGGTGGAGTTCGAGCCTCTGCCTGCCTCCCAGCCTGTGAGGGGTCCCGGCCTCTTCCCTATGGCGGGCCCGGCTGTGGTGGTCCCGGCGGCGATGCCCTCCACGCCTCCTCCTCAACCTGGGGGTTCCGACGCCTCGATCCCTTGTGGCCAGCGGTCTCCTCCTCGTCTCCCTGACCATTTGGAAGATGTTCTTGAGATGGAGGTTGCGGATTTTGATCGGCTGGAGGACGAGGATATGGGGGTCGACTCGTCTTCGGACGGTGCACCTGATTCGGGCCAGGAGGACCCCGACGTGGCGGCACAGTCCTCCCCACCATCCCCTGAGTTCTCCCCGCTCACGGACCATGGGGCCCGTGGGCCCAGTAAGGCTGGTTCCCTGTCTCCTCTACAGACGTCCTTCCCTCCTGCTGCGGAGACAGAGTTACGGGCGGAGTTGGCGTCTATTCGTCTTGAGATGGCCTCCAATAAGGCAGACAACCTCTCCTCTGTCACGGCGGCCATGGAGGCAGTGGTCTCCCGGTTGGGTACTACTAACCCGGTGCCTCTGCAGACTCCGCTTGTGGCTCCTCTCCCACCTGTTGCCGACCACATCCCTTCTCGGCCTGCTCTCCCGGTCGTGGTACCGTTGTCATCATCTACTTCATCACCTGCACCTCCGACACCGCCTACGACTCCTCTCTGGCCCGTTGTTATCCCGGGCCAGGGTTTGGGGTTGTTCTCTCACCCCCTCTCCGTGCCGCCTCTCTCCAAGTTTAAGATCCCCACAGTCAAGATGCCATCCCTGTATGGGGATTCTGTTGCTTGGAGAGCTGTGATCGCCTCCAACCCTGAGGGGGCAGTCCACCTCCCGGCCGGAGAGCGGGCTGTGCCGGAGGGCTGGGCTATCCAGGTGAATGAGAAAAACATCTTCAGGGCCATTACTCCACAGGGTCTGGTCCCTGAGGTCGATGTGAGGGTGTACCCTAACCGGCAAGACATGCGGTATTTTTCATATCATCCGTCGGTCTTGCCTTACACTGCCACCAAGCCCTGGGCTGACTACTCCCGCCAAGACCTGTCTGCGGATGTCCACTCCCTCTCTGCCATCTCAGGGACGCCGTACCTCAGGAATGTGCGAGATCGGGACGGGGTCCTGATGCTCGAACTCCCGCACGTCTGTCCGGGTCCCTGGGGTGAATGGATCCGTGAAGCAGTGGAGTTTGGTCAGTCCATGGCTGAGACCTTGCCGGCCATCCCTTCCATGGAATCGTCTTTTCTGTCGGGCATGCTCCTTACCTCCTCGGGCTTCCCTCTGCCTGTGTGGGAGTGGCTCAATGCTCCCAAACTGTCGGTGGGCCCCCTTCCGTGTTCCTTTTTCACGGCACCAGAGAAGGCACCACTGGACCGGGACTTTAAGTTCCGTCAGCGAGCGGCGCGCCAACTTTCAACTCTTCTTGCTCAGTTGGAACTGGCGCGGGTTCACCTCCGCCTTATTGAGTCGCTGGAATCGGCTGATCATCGCCAAGGTTTTGAGCATGTCCGACGGATCACCCTGCAGCTTGCCCTCAACCCTGTTCAGGACATCCGCCACTCCCTCCATGAAGCCACTCGTTGCCGTCAACAACTTCGGGTGGCTTTCTGTAAAAAGGCCCCTGCCGACGTCCGCAACCGCCTCCTACTGACTGACCTTCTGACCCCTGGACTGTTCCCTGAGGAGGCTTGGCAAGGGGCTTTCTTACTGGCGCAGAGTGACACATACTCTACTCAACGGAAGGTGGTGGCGAAGCCCACTTCATCCTCCTCCACCCGCGGACGCGGGGGCAGGTCTGTCGCCTGCAGAGGGCGCCAGGCTAGAGGTGTGGCCAGGGGACTGGCTCACAGGGGGCGTGGTGTACCCGCCTTCCGTGATCGTCGGTCCCCGGATCGCCGTCCCCGTCAAGAGGGGATTCGGCGCTGGCAGGCACAGGGCCCCAGTTCCTCCGCTGCCAGACACAGCCTGGAGGGGGATAGGCCGGAGCGCGAGGCTCGTCCGTCGTTTCGGCGGGGCGGGGGGACGTCTGGAGGAGGACGTGGTGGCTCTAGCTCCCACTACGATAAGTCCAATAGGGGCTCCGCGCCAAAAAACGCGTAGTTCCTCCTGGCCAGTCCCCTCTTCCTTTGCCCGACCATCTCGTCGAAGCGGTGATGGGCCTGACACAAGGCGCCCGCACCGGCTTCTTCCGCCCCCACTACCGGCAATGGCCCCGCCGGTCGTGGGCGCGTCGGGTGGTCAAGAAGGGTCTGACTTGGAGGTGGAGGTCCAGGCCTCCTCTCAGGTGCCCTCCCCGACAGCGACCAGTGTCTCAGGAAGTGGCCCAAGTGATCATGTCCATGCACGGGGAAGGCGTTATCAAGGAAATATCTTCTACACAAAAGGTATTTCTATCTCATGTGTTTCTGGTCCCAAAGAAGGACTGCGCTGCTATGAGGCCGGTGGTAGATCTCTCAGTCCTCAACTCTCACATTGTGAACACCCGTTTCCGCATGCTCACCATCAACCAGGTACGCCTGGCACTCAAGCCCTTGTCTTGGGTGGTCACCCTGGATCTGAAGGATGCTTATTGGCATGGGCCGATGGCTCCTCGGTTCCAGGGCTGCCTAGCACTGCAGTCGGATCAACGGGTGTTCCAATTCACCAGACTACCATTCGGCCTCAACATAGCACCGCGGGTCTTCACCACACTGGTGAAGCAGGCTCTGACCCCCTTGCTCTTACAAGGGATTCAGATCCTGTTTTACCTGGACGATTGGCTCATCTCCGCAGACTCTCTCACACACTGTGTACAAGACACGCTCACTGTAGTCAGACATATCACAAACCTGGGGTTCAAACTAAACATTCCCAAGTCCTGCCTCTCACCGTCACGAGAAGTGACGTGGGTGGGCTTGCACTGGGATCTCCAAAGCGCCACTGTTTCCCAGTCGAGTGAATGCGGCGAAACTTCGAAGGAAGCTCTTTGTCGTGTTGCACTCGGTCTCGATAACACAACAAATCTGGGACTCCCTCCTAGGGTCTTTGAATTGGGCGTCTCTGACCGTGCCCTTGGGCCGGCTCCGACTAAAACGCCTGATTCAGCTGGGCAACAGGCACTTCCCTATCTCGCCCCCGTACCGTTTGTGGACGGTACCGCGCTCAATACATCTGAGACTGACACACTGGGTCGCTCGGGGCACGCTCTCTGCGGCTGTGCCCTGGAGTGCTCCTCCGCCGACCATCTGGGTAGACACAGATGCGTCGAGCGAGGTGGGGTGGGGCTATCAATCAGACATGGGACATCAAAACCACGGCAGGTGGTCGGGGCTCTCACACTTCCACATCAATGCCCTGGAACTGTTGGTACCGTTGTTCTTCCTGCGGGATCACGGACTGGCCCTCACGGGCAAGTCGGTGGCCTTCAGGATGGACAACATGTCCGCGGTTCATTGTATCCAAAAGCAGGGCTCCTCCAGGTCTGTTGTGCTCCAAGACCTGGCGGAGAAATTGTTTTACCTGGCCGATCGTTACAGCATCACCCTGCATGCGACTTACCTGCCCGGGACGGCCAATCTTTGGGCGGATGCTTTGTCGAGAGGACAGAGCACCAAGGTAGAATGGTCATTAAGACAAAGCGTTTTCGACGACCTCGCAGCCTCCTGGGGCCATCCGCAGGTGGACTTGTTCGCCTCCTCCGGGACGAACAAGCTGCCGGACTACCTCACCCGCTGGACTTGTACTCAGGCAGGGGGGCCGGATGCCTTCAGCGAGGACTGGAGCAGGTGGCAGTCGATTTACGCTTTTCCACCGCCCGACGCACTGCTTATGTGCAAAGTCCTACACAGGCTGAGAGAGTACCGTGGCAAGGTTTGGTTAATCGCGCCCCTCTGGCCGGCCCAAGCCTGGTACGCTCAGCTGAAGCGATGGTGCCCGAGTCCCGTTCCCCTGTCTGTCTCAGACTTCCACTTGAGACAGATTGGAGACCTAGGGACCTCGTTGGCATTCGCATCGTGGATGTTTGTGAGGCAGGGTGGTTACCGAAATATGGACGTTGCTTGACTGATATGCTTACTCAGCACTGGACTAAGGCTACTTGGAAGACTTACGAGTCTCATTGGAATACTTTCACTAAATGGATCAATGACACCGAACAAACAGTTCCGTCGGTTGCGTTAGTCTTCCATTACCTTAATCACTTGTTTGCGACACGCAGATACATGTACAACACCATTAAGAACCACCTGTCCGCTATTAGGGAGCCTTTTGAGACCTTGACGGGGCTGGTGCTCCCTCACAAGGAGCTGTCTTTTTTCATGAAAGCCTGCTTTAGGCTCAGACCGCCCCCACGCCAGATACCGCCTCAATGGTCTCTGGCGAAGGCTCTCAGGCTCCTTACCTCACCCATCTACACCACTAACCCAACACCTGTTCATCTGCTTGATAAAACTTTGTTTCTTTTAGCGTTGGCTACAGGAGAGAGGGTCTCGGAGTTGGCTGCCATGTCGAGGGCCCCGAATTGCATGAGTTTTTCGCCTTCCTTGGGGTCAGTCACTTTGGCCCCTTCCGTTCATTTTGTGGCCAAGAATGAACGTGAGGCGCACATTTTTAAGCCGTTTACTGTACCAGCTTTAAAATGTGGGAGCACGCATCAACCGCTATGCCCGGTAAGAGCCTTGCATACGTATGTGCGTGCCGCTGTGCCGACGTCGGGGACGGCGCTCTGGTTGGCCCCTAAGACAGGGACACGGTTAGGCAAACGTGCTGTGGGACTTCATTTACGCCATGTCATTACTGCGAGTAATCCCCTTACGAAGGGCTCCGGTCATGATGTCCGCTCTTATGCAGCGACTGTGAGGTTTCTCAACAATTCCTCACTTTCGGATATAGCCGACACAGGGTTATGGTCCTCCCACAGCACTTTTGTCTCATCGTACCTGTCCATGTCCACTGCCAGGCCAGGTGTGCCTTGTGTTGCATTAGGCCAATGTGTCACGTGATTCATCTCCATCCTGTGTCTCTTCTCATCCCATACTGTATTTTCTTCCTTTCCCTACACTGGGGGGGGGGGGGGGGGGGGGGCATTTTGTATGATTGTACAATGCCTTTCTCTCTTTCATTTTACATGTATGTCATCCCTGTTTCGTATTAAGGTTATCTCTCTTACTTCTTTACCTATAGACTCTACTGTCTAGGGGTTACTTGTTTGGTATGTCTATGCCTCATACCCGGTTTTTGTAATTAAAGAGTGTCCTTGGAGATCTTCCGCCTACTGTGCCTTGCCTTCAAATTCTTGTCTTCATGTACAACTTGCCTTCATTCTTCCCATATTGGTGTGCCATTCTCCGGTCGACATGACCTATTCCTTAGCCTGCTGCGGTACTTTTAAGACCCTAGACTGATACTGGTAACGTGTACTTCCTTAATATGCACCGTACTGTTACGCTCTTTTTCTGATATTAAACTGATTTGTTTATTTGTGTCTTTTCTTGGTCCTCTGCTTGTGCTACGGCTTCGGGTTTATGGTTTATTGGATGTCCGCCTCCAATTTGGGATTGAAGCCCTACGTTGGAAACGTAGAGACTGCTACTAAACTGGGAGGTTTGACGACCTCCCTTATAACCAAATAAGGAAAACCTCTTATTTGGTAGCAGTCTCGGAGTATCCAACGACAGAGTATCCCGCCCTCTTGCCGATCCCCTGCCCATCCAATCTAAACTGATTACTTGATACCTCGATACTTTGGCAGGTCCTGGCACAGGCTCATAGAACATGGAGCATGGCTCAGAGGAGAGCAACTAGATTAAATGGGTAACTATAACAATTCTTTCTCTCCTTCGCTATCTCTTCTTTCCTAGTCGTCTCGGAGTGTGTACAACGTGCCTAGTAGTGAATTGAGGTGCAACTCTAGAGATTATTTGGTTACTTCGCGTGAGTACCGATAAATCGGCCCGCTGTGGTAGCGGCTGAGATCATAAGCCCTACGTTGGATACTCCGAGACTGCTACCAAATAAGAGGTTTTCCTTATTTGGTTATAAGGGAGGTCGTCAAACCTCCCAATTATTATTATTATTAATTCGTTATGGCCACTTTTACGGTTTTAAAATGAAAGGGAAAGTTAAAATATTTAAGCCAAAAAAGGAATAAGGAAACAACTTCAGCCGGCTGTTGACCTGGCAACACTGCGTGACTGCCCACAAGAAGGAGCCAGTATCTGGGCAGCGGGTTGTTTTGATTCATGGAAGGTACATTGCCAATACTGAAGAAAGAGATGCAAGATGTTGAGAATTGTACGAGAAGTTGTTAGTAACCTGCCGGAATCTGAGAGTGATCTCCAAGAATGTTGTGGTAAGCGTAAGCCTAGCCTACCCCCCTGATACTACTCTCCTTGACGCGGTTGGGAGGCTTCAGTGACTAATTTTGAGTAGTTTTTCATTCCTCATTCTATGATTTTCCCCTTCTATTCTTACTCTGTCCCATCTAAACGCCTGTGCAGTAATCTGGAGACAACCCTCCAAGCAAACTGCACATTTAAACAATAAGAAGAAGCCTAGCCTATGGCATAGCCTGCCTTCTTATTGTTTAAATGTGCAGTTTGCTTGGAGGGTTGTGGTGTCTCCAGATTAGGCCTACTGCACAGGCGTTTTAGGAGGGGTGAAAAGAACAATTGTTAGTATAATAGGGGTTAGGAGAGATAGTAAAGGTGGATTTTAGGCCAGGCCGCCAGCCTCTTCTTCTTCTTCTTAGGGTTGTGATGTGCAATGTACACGGAGTAAGAATCTCCAGATATTTGCACAGGCGTTAGGCCTATTGGCGTTGGACAGCTTTTTATTTTATGTGTTAGTTGGGTTAGTTAAAGTAAGATAGTACAGCATTGTAAGTCCTTTTTGTCTTGTCTGGAAGTAAATAGATGATAGATGTGTTAGCTGAAAAGGGGTATGAAAATATTGGTTGGGATTAGTATTGGTATAGCAAGGGGTAGGCAGTGTGCCAAAATTCGCCCATTTTCTTCGTGATCCCGAACCTAACATTGAAAAAATATTGATACTGAAATAGGCTAAGAGCCTGTGACTGTCCCGGGGCGGCCGGGAGCCCCGCTAAACAGTGTGCCAAAATTCGCCCATTTTCTTCGTGATCCCGAACCTAACATTGAAAAAATATTGATACTGAAATAGGCTAAGAGCCTGTGACTGTCCCGGGGCGGCCGGGAGCCCCGCTAAACCTGCCATTCTATTTCTACATTACACTCATCAAACGATAGTTGCTCTGCTCTACACTGTACTCTACATTGGCTATGATCTTAGAACTATTATATATCACCTGTATTGAAGTTCAAATGCAGCTACTAATGTAAATATAGACGGATAAATCCAGAGCTCGAGTCATGAGAGCGATTTGTTTACACTGTGAAAACACAACTTGTTCGGTTCGGATGAGGTGACTGACTTTAGCACCAATATAACAAATATATATTACAATAAGGAAACAGCCATCGTTCATAGAACGAACTCCTGGATGGGAGAGTCCGCTAAAACAAACAAACAAACAAACAACCAATGTACCCCTACACTCCGATGTTATATTGCGCCGAAGGCTGAGTCAAGACGAACACAACTACCGTAATTTTATTGGCACTCGAATGCTCAATAATATGTAGATTAAAGGATAATAATAGGTATTTATCTAAAACTATGTATATATTAACTAAACTACTCCATGTGTTTAATATATTGACTAAATTTCACTGAAATGAATAATGTAAAATATTAATTTAAGTTTGAATGTTAATTTTCTGATCAGATCTGATCTTAATTAAACTCCTACAAAATACAGATATTGTTTCGTATGTGCTAATTTTATGGGGTCTCTAATTTCTTAAAAATAGTGAATGAATATAAATTTTATGTGTTTGACAAAGAGCGCAAGACCTTGAGGCATAAGGTAAGCTATAAATTAGTACGATTTTATGATGAATTATTGGTTTTCAGGGGTATATATGTGGTTGGATTAATGGAAAACAACGAACGAATATCAGCACTGTTTTCCATTGTGGTGTTTCCGAGAATAATCCAATGATGACGTCAAATTAGCTTGCCGCCAATCAACTGTGGAACACTTGGAAATGTGTTAGCTGTTATTTACCGATATATTTGTGGAAAAATAGAGTGAATTAAGGGGCTGGAATATAACATTGACTTCATGTGAAGTGCGAGTGCCCTACACATTCTAAAATTGTGCATATTAATCTTGGGGAACTCATTATATATAAGGTATAAGTTCAAGGTGATACTTTGGATAAACCTGACTTCTAGCAAGCACCAAACAGCGATTTTGTAAGTAGCCAAGCATATTATTTTGTCAGATAAGCCTAGGCCTACTTGTATTAGCCTAGGCCTATGATGATAATGATGATTTGAAGCAGAAATGAGTAGCCTAGGCGAGGCTAGGCATATTAGGCTTAGGATAACCCATTATCCAACAATCTTAGGACTGCCCCCACTAGTGGGGCTATGTATAATGTATTGATAGGCTAATGAAGATCAAGGAAGATTTGAGGTTAAAGACAGTAAAAATAAGGTTAGCTAGGCAGCTGGGAATCTGGTTCTGGTAGGCTAAGACTCAGAGCCCACTCTTAACCCGGGAATGGCGAAGGTCCTCAATTATGGTAATTATTTAGAAGATGACCTTTTTTTCTAGTTATTAAAAACTTACTCTATGGTGTATTATATGATATATAGAAGCAATAGAACTGTTAAAATGACCTGGGAAGTGTATATTAAACTTAGCCTAGACCAACATTCCTGTTTTTTTTTTTTTTTTTTTTGTAGCTAAGGCTAGGCTAGGCTAACCTAGCCTAGGCTACTCTTGAGTTTTGGAACACAGTAGGCCTAAGCCTAGGCCTATTTTAGATGTCTAACTTTTAAAATAATAATATAAAAATACGTAGGCTAGGCCTAGGCTAGGATTATTTTTTTTATCATTATACAGAAAGTTGTATCACTCAAAAAAACAGCGTCATTCGACACCCTGGCTAGGCTATAGCCTATGACAATAACAGTTTGCCGTCATGCCGTGGGATTAGGCCTATAGGGGTAGACCTGTCACTGAAGAATACTTTCGCAGTCTTACCGTTTGTTTTTGTTTTCAAGGTATAGGCTATAGGCAGAATAGGCTACAGTAGTATCTTATCTACTGGTATCTTATTTTATTGTAGTTTATATTATGAGTGGAAGATTTGCAATAACTTACCCTAACCAAAGTCCAAACTTAGTGTCCAAAGTGGGATCTGCACCCTGCCTCTATGTTCTCATTTTGTATACCGGTAACTTTTTAGCCAGATTACCGGTACAATTTAATAAGTGTACAGCCAGCAGCTAGGCCTACCGCCTACAGTGCATTTATAGATTTCCCGGAATCCCGGCCATGACTTGGGTATCACTAAAGAATCTTTCCGCAGCCTTATGTACAATTGTTTGTTTTTATTTCTTCAAGGAATATAGTACAGTAGTTTATTGTTCAATTGTTTATCATGTTAGGAGTAGATAATTTGCATTACCTTACCCTAACCTAACTTTACTTAGTCTTAGTGTCCAAAGTGGGGGCTGCCACTATCCCCACAGTCCACACACCCGCTAACTAACATATATTATTGGTATGTCTTGTCATTACTATAACCTGACTTCATGGGGGTAACGGAGACTTGATTGAATATTTTCGGAATTAGCCTCGCAGAATCTTGAGTCTTTTAAAGTTGTGAAAATTAAAGTAAGTTTCTACGTTCCTACTGATTGTACTTAACCCGAGATGGGAATAGCCTACCCAGGTATTTTTTACTCGGCCCAGGGAAAATAATAGACAAACAAATGTTCTAATCAAAGTTTATTCTTGAAACTTTGTACCGGTATGTATTTTAACCAGTACTCTATAGTAACTCATGTATCATATGAAAGGATATAAATTAAGTATGTAATAGTTCTTGGAATGCAACAACAAATATACATGAAATCTTTATTGGACAAAAGTTACAAAACTAAAACAGGGACTGCTAAGAATAAGTTAAAAACCTGTTTTCAATGCCTATATTAGTGGACCTGAAGTGCATCTCTTTGAGACTGAAGTACAGGCAGCCAGCTCCCCTAGTATCCTGATTAAACACCAGTAAACATACATAACATCCCTTTTACTTACAATATTATTCATTCCTTTTAATAAATTTTGAGCATGTATTGTACATATATTTACCTTCACATCTCAAAATTTCTCCGGCGGCCGGGGGACTACGCCCCCCGGACCCCCTGTTATGAAGCGGGGGGCTGCGCCCCCCGCACCCCCCCGCAGACGCCGCGCAAAGTTGATCCTTGTAAGCTTAGAAAAATGATCCAGAACTGGATCATCCCTCCAAAGGGATCTAGATACCTTACATGAATGGTCAGTAAATTGGCAGATGAAGTTTAACATTGACAAATGCAAGGTATTAAAGATAGGGAAGATGCAAACAAATGTTAAATATAAACTAGCTAATTTAGAATTAGAAAATTCAGATGCAGAGAAAGATCTAGGTTTGTTAGCAATGATTTGAAGCCTAGAAAACAGTGTATAAGCGTTCGTAATAAGGCAAACAGGATTCTCGGGTTCATCTCTAGGAGTGTAAGTAACAGAACTGCTGATGTTATCTTAAACTTTACTTGTCATTAGTGAGACCCCATATGGATTATGCTGTCCAATTTTGGTGTCCTTATTACAGAATGGACATAGATTCATTGGAGAGAGTTCAGCGTAGAATGACAAAAATGATCCATAATATTAGAAATCTTCCTATGAAGAAAGGTTGAAGAAATTAGGTTTACATTCGATAGAGAGACGCAGAGTTAGAGGGGATATGATAGAGGTGTTCAAGTGGGTTAGTGGGATTAACAAAGGGGACATGGCAAATGTACTAAAGCTCAGTGATAGCGAAAGAACTCGTACCAATGGTTTCAAATTAGATAAATTTCGTTTCAGAAAAGATATAGGCAAGTATTGGTTTGGTAACAGTTGTAGACGGGTGGAATGGAATACCAAGTGCTATAGTGGGATCTAAAACTGTAGGGAGCTTTAAGATAAAATTGGATAAGCATATGGACGAGAAGGGTTGGGTGTGAAGGGGGATCAGCCGGGTTGGGCCAATCAGCGCTCTGCAGACCTCCATATCCTGCGTTAATCTCTAACCGTTTTGGTAAGATGATCCTCAGGGTATTAGAGTGTGGAGCCTATAATTGGGCTTTGTAATGAATTGGGGTTGTGTGGGACAGGGATCTGCCTTGCTTAGGCCAATCGGCTTTCTGCAGACTCCCATTTTCTTATGTTCTTATGTTCTTATGTACCCCTACACTCCGATGTTATATTGCGCCGAAGGCTGAGTCAAGACGAACACAACTACCGTAATTTTATTGGCACTCGAATGCTCAATAATACAGTAGGGACTCACATAAAACGAGTTTATGGTCGATAAACGAGGGCGTTTTATGTGAATTCGTTTTATGTGAACACAGCATTTTGGTGGCGCAATATCGTCAATGTTCACTGTAAGCGAAAATTTTCGTACAAAGCGAACGATATTTCGTACGTTTTGTACGATATTTCGGCGTTTTATATGAAAGCGTACGATATTTTGTACGTTTTGTACGATATTTCGGCGCTCTATATGAAAACTCCTTGTATTTGCCCCACTTTGGCGGCGGACTCGTTTTATGTGATCACATTCGTTCTGATCGAAAATTAAATATTAATATTTTAGGTCGGTCGTTTTAATCGAGACTCGTTTTATGCGAACACGTTTTATGCGGGACCCTACTGTATGTAGATTAAAGGATAATAATAGGTATTTATCTAAAACTATGTATATATTAACTAAACTACTCCATGTGTTTAATATATTGACTAAATTTCACTGAAATGAATAATGTAAAATATTAATTTAAGTTTGAATGTTAATTTTCTGATCTGATCTGATCTTAATTAAACTCCTGCAAAATACACGATATTTTTTCGTATGTGCTAATTTTATGGGGTCTCTAATTTCTTAAAAATAGTGAATGAATATAAATTTTATGTGTTTGACAAAGAGCGCAAGACCTTGAGGCATAAGGTAAGCTATAAATTAGTACGTTTTATGATGAATTATTGGTTTTTCAGGGG
Organism: Paralithodes platypus; assembly: GCA_032716605.1. Classification (NCBI taxonomy): domain Eukaryota; kingdom Metazoa; phylum Arthropoda; class Malacostraca; order Decapoda; family Lithodidae; genus Paralithodes; species Paralithodes platypus. Next base: position 37,980 of record CM064500.1, read on the forward strand.
TATATATGTGGTTGGATTAATGGAAAACAACGAACGAATATCAGCAATGTTTTCCATTGTGGTGTTTCCGAGAATAATCCAATGATGACGTCAAATTAGCTTGCCGCCAATCAACTGTGGAACACTTGGAAATGTGTTAGCTGTTATTTACCGATATATTTGTGGAAAAATAGAGTGAATTAAGGGGCTGGAATATAACATTGACTTCATGTGAAGTGCGAGTGCCCTACACATTCTAAAATTGTGCATATTAATCTTGGGGAACTCATTATATATAAGGTATAAGTTCAAGGTGATACTTTGGATAAACCTGACTTCTAGCAAGCACCAAACAGCGATTTTGTAAGTAGCCAAGCATATTATTTTGTCAGATAAGCCTAGGCCTACATGTATTAGCCTAGGCCTATGATGATAATGATGATTTGAAGCAGAAATGAGTAGCCTAGGCTGAGGCTAGGCATATTAGGCTTAGGATAACCCATTATCCAACAATCTTAGGACTGCCCCCACTAGTGGGGCTATGTATAATGTATTGATAGGCTAATGAAGATCAAGGAAGATTTGAGGTTAAAGACAGTAAAAAATAAGGTTAGCTAGGCAGCTGGGAATCTGGTTCTGGTAGGCTAAGACTCAGAGCCCACTCTTAACCCGGGAATGGCGAAGGTCCTCAATTATGGTAATTATTTAGAAGATGACCTTTTTTTCTAGTTATTAAAAACTTACTCTATGGTGTATTATATGATATATAGAAGCAATAGAACTGTTAAAATGACCTGGGAAGTGTATATTAAACTTAGCCTAGACCAACATTCCTGTTTTGTTTTTTTTGTTTTTTGTAGCTAAGGCTAGGCTAGGTTAGCCTCTTGAGTTTTGGAACACAGTAGGCCTAAGCCTAGGCCTATTTTAGATGTCTAACTTTTAAAATAATAATATAAAAATACGTAGGCTAGGCCTAGGCTAGGATTATTTTTTTTTTATCATTATACAGAAAGTTGTATCACTCAAAAAAACAGCGTCATTCGACACCCTGGCTAGGCTATAGCCTATGACAATAACAGTTTGCCGTCATGCCGTGGGATTATAGGGGTAGACCTGTCACTGAAGAATACTTTCGCAGTCTTACCGTTTGTTTTTGTTTTCAAGGTATAGGCTATAGGCAGAATAGGCTACAGTAGTATCTTATCTACTGGTATCTTATTTTATTGTAGTTTATATTATGAGTGGAAGATTTGCAATAACTTACCCTAACCAAAGTCCAAAGTGGGATCTGCACCCTGCCTCTATGTTCTCATTTTGTATACCGGTAACTTTTTAGCCAGATTACCGGTACAATTTAATAAGTGTACAGCCAGCAGCTAGGCCTACCGCCTACAGTGCATTTATAGATTTCCCGGAATCCCGGCCATGACTTGGGTATCACTAAAGAATCTTTCCGCAGCCTTATGTACAATTGTTTGTTTTTATTTCTTCAAGGAATATAGTACAGTAGTTTATTGTTCAATTGTTTATCATGTTAGGAGTAGATAATTTGCATTACCTTACCCTAACCTAACTTTACTTAGTCTTAGTGTCCAAAGTGGGGGCTGCCACTATCCCCACAGTCCACACACCCGCTAACTAACATATATTATTGGTATGTCTTGTCATTACTATAACCTGACTTCATGGGGGTAACGGAGACTTGATTGAATATTTTCGGAATTAGCCTTGCAGAATCTTGAGTCTTTTAAAGTTGTGAAAATTAAAGTAAGTTTCTACGTTCCTACTGATTGTACTTAACCCGAGATGGGAATAGCCTACCCAGGTATTTTTTACTCGGCCCAGGGAAAATAATAGACAAACAAATGTTCTAATCAAAGTTTATTCTTGAAACTTTGTACCGGTATGTATTTTAACCAGTACTCTATAGTAACTCATGTATCATATGAAAGGATATAAATTAAGTATGTAATAGTTCTTGGAATGCAACAACAAATATACATGAAATCTTTATTGGACAAAAGTTACAAAACTAAAACAGGGACTGCTAAGAATAATTTAAAAACCTGTTTTCAATGCCTATATTAGTGGACCTGAAGTGCATCTCTTTGAGACTGAAGTACAGGCAGCCAGCTCCCCTAGTATCCTGATTAAACACCAGTAAACATACATAACATCCCTTTTACTTACAATATTATTAATTCCTTTTAATAAATTTTGAGCATGTATTGTGCATATATTTACCTTCACATCTCAACATTTTATGAAGCGGGGGGCTGCGCCCCCCCGCACCCCCCGCGCAAAGTTGATCCTTGTAAGCTTAGAAAAATGATCCAGAACTGGATAATTTCTGTTTTGGCACCCTGGGGGTAGGTGACAGGTCAATATTGGTTGGGATTAGTATTGGTATAGCAATGGTAGTCAATTGTATTCTTGTTTGTCATTAAAGTCGAGTTGTCGGTTCAATGTTATTTTAATAGGCCTACCACGAATTTTGTTGATATATTTGAAGATAAATATTGAATCTATATGCTCTAAAGATGATAAGAAAATTTGTTTTAACCCTCGGCAAAACCTAATAAAAAAGTATGGTACTAACATTTATTTTTCGTAACGAGGTTGTCAATACGGTACTTCCAGTTATCGGCAGCTCTAAAGATCATATGAAAATGTGTTAAACCCTCGGAAAAACCTAAAAAGTATGCTACTATAATTTAATTTTCGTAACAAGGTTGTCAATACGGTACTTTCCCTTTATCAATGTACAATCAAAGCTGAACATTGCAGAGTAAACACCGTAGACTTCATCGACTTTCTTTCACCTTAGTAGGCTATAATCGATAGCCAATTTTGTTTTTTTATTTACTAAGGGATTAGGCCTAGTTATCAACCAGCGGGGGTGTGGGGGCGGCAGCCCCCACCCATAATACTAGGTTAGGTTAGGTAAGGTTGTTAAGTTAGGCTAATGTCTTTTCAAATCGTCTTTTCAAATCACTATCTGGGGGCGTGTCTCAACATCGATCGATGGGGAAAATAGGTTTTCCCGAGATTTCGAATTAATTACAAACACTATATATTGATGGAAATGAACAAATTTGTTTATAAAAAACACTCGGAAAATTTGTGGTAGGCCTATTAAAATAACATTTTTCCGAGTTGTCTCAAAAGGTAAGTTAACCCTTGTGTAGCGGGTCTTCTGTGGCCGTTTTGGGCCTTTTCAGGCCATTCTGACTGCTATATCAACCATCAGTATGAAAGGAACTGTATTGCGCCAAAAACTAGGTGGAAATCGCTACACAATGACGCCACATACAGCTACGTAGCACTCGTGGAGCACTGACAGTGTTACCTCGAAGATGGAAGTTTAGCTGATTTTGCTACCTTTCTCACTTTTAGCGAACTATTGGTTACACTGTCATCCTCCCGCGCGGTGGGGGAACTGGAGTTAGTGTGGGCCGGGAGGCCACAGATGTCGGACGTATGGATCATTACTATCCCACCCATTTTCACTCGATTTCCACCCTTTTTTCACCCGTTTTTTGCCAGTTTTTTCAACTCGACTTATGTGGTGTGCCGCTTTTTAAGGGTTAAGCATTGTCTTGGTTGGATGATAATAAAGGTGGGTTTGTAGATTGGTACTGTATTTATTTTTGTGTACGTACTGTACTGTACTGTGATTCATATGTCGGAGAGTCTGTTGGTTATGCGTATATACCGGTATGTCCCCAAAGCATTGGCTATTGGGTCTGACAAAAGGGCAGGGTGTCAATCCACAAAATGTGAATTGTGTTATCATTAGGCCTACGGTATGGTTTATTATTTTGGGTTATACTGATGTTTTGGACCGACAGTTAGCCCATCGATCTGTTTAGGCCTAATAGATCCGGTAGAGCATATACATCATTGCTATATATGGCATTAAGAGCGGAAATGTATTACAAGGGAGAAAGACCAAAAAACGCTAAAATACATGTATAGGCCTAGGCTACTGTAAAACAATAAGTTTTTCAGCCAGTACCCAACCAGCGGGGGTGTGGGGGCGGCAGCCCCCACCCATATACTAGGTTAGGTTAGGTTAGGTTGTTAAGTTAGGCTAATGGCACCAAAGAAAAAAAAAAAAAAAAAAAAGTAACCTAACCAGCGGGGGTGTGGGGGCAGCAGCCCCCACCCATATACTAGGTTAGGTTAGGTAAGGTTGTTAGGTTAGGCTAATAGCCTAAACAAAAAAAATCTAATAGGGGTGTGTTTTTAGATTGTTGGATAATGGGTAAATACTCATTTCCGCTCCTCTTCAGTATAAAACAACACTATATCTGAAGGAAAAAATACAAAAAACAAAATAAAACTTACTGAAATCGCTGTCGGTCCAAAAAGTCAGGTTTACCTTATTTTGTTATCATTATAGCACGACAGAGGTCAGAGCGAGCGGGGTCCGCCCGGCCCGGGGGAATGCCCCCCCCGGATTTTTTTGAGAATTTAGGGGTCTAAAACAGCATTTCCTGCAATCTAAAAGCAATCAAGATGGATAATATGGAGACCAAAATTGTGTCAATTTAGCCTAGCCTACTTTTGTTTTTGTTTTTTTTTTAAATTAGGCTAGGCCTAGCCTAGGCTATACTGTGTAGGCTAGGCCTAGCCTATATACATTATATACCGGGTATATATTATTATATAAACAGTAGGCCTATAGGCCTATACCAAATTTTACCTCCGGATATAGGCTTTAAGCCTAGCGATTCAACCGGTCAACACTGTGAACTTGTGAAGCCAGGAGTTCTTATTCCGGACTGTGAAGGATATAGGCCTAGCCTATAAAGATTATTAGCTAGCCTACATAACAATTTAAATTTTGGGTGTGGCTGTACGGGCGTACCGCCACCCTTGTTTACACTGCAGTATGCGGAGCGGTAGGCTAGTGGACGCTTGCCATCATGTTCCCGTCTACGGTCTATTTTGACTGCCTTTCGATACAATAATATGTTGAGGGGGCATTCACATATTGTCATCATCATATAGGCTATATTGCCAGCAGGGGGCAAATAGCCTAACCGAAAAAAAATCGCCGTCAAAATAGATTATAGACGCTAACTTAACCCTTCCTCCCCGGGCTGTCTTACCCAATGACGGTCGCCCCTACCCGGGCGATATGGCCGAAAAACGCCTAGGCTACCGTATTTATGTTTATTTTCACTGCTAGAACTTTCCCCCTCATCTATAATCATAGTGCGGTTTTCAATCTGTATTTTGGCATTGAGTAGAGCTCTGTAAGTCAACTGGTTCAGTTGTGATGACGATTTCAGTGGAGCCAATATTGCAGAGATGTTGCCAATATGGGGGCTTTTTAGACACTAATTTCGTCATGACGTCAGAACAATAACATTGAGGAGTCTTCTCCTTGTTTTCGGAGGTGCGGTGACGAACGCTTGGGTTTGTTGACATACGTCGTACGCACGGCGTTCGGACCAAGCTTAATTAGGCTATTAAGCTCATGCCTTAGATAAGGCATACCGGGTAGTGGCCCTCCTTTCGTGCTGTCTTTACCTAAGGCAGACCGGGTAGGAAGGGTTAACTAGGGTAAAACGCCGATGAAAGTACCGTCGGTCAATAAAAATACCGATTTTCATTTGCACATTAGGCTACGCATATAAAAACTCTGTATATAACTTTCATTGGTATATTCATAAAGAGCACACTCTAAGCTATTCATAAAGAGCACACTCTAAGCTATTCATAAGTCACTTAAAACACTAAAATCGGCTTACGGTAGCCATGTAATAACATGGTGAACCTTCGTGAAAGTGGCGCAAAACGGTGAATTTATTGGTGGATGGTGGAAAGTTCTGGGTTACCGGATGTATGTACCACCTATATAACATTGGTAATATAATTCATATCTTGCTTATACCCCCTACATATGATTTGGAAAGCCTTCAGCTTTGCATATATATGCATATTTTGTACCTAGGTCACATAATAATACTTAATTCGAATACTTACCAAAGTCGATGTTAGGCCATCAGAATTGTCTCAATATTATCCTATTTTCACCAATTTAAGCAGCTCCTCGTTGTCATACACAACGTTCAGTTATTCACAATTGTAAATCATGTGTGGAAATGCTGATACTAAAGCTACATTCTCCATATTAGCCTGAAATATGACGAGACACCAAAAATCCGCCATTTTTCTTCACTGAATGAGTAAGACTGGCCTCTTAGTTCTTAATCCATTACACTAATCTTCAATTATATACGAAAACTACATAAAAGCATGTCAATAAATAAATGTAACACATATTTATTACACAATTCGCGATTTATAGCCATTATTTGCAAAGTAATTAAAAAGAATTACCATTAGACATCGTAGTTCGGAAAATGGCTTTGGCTTCAACTTGATACACTTATGGTGACCATATCTTACTTTGAAATATATAGAATATAACATATAATAGGTAGATTTATGCGATAAAGGTAGCATCAGGCCACCCAAAACAATGGTACATTTATTGGCCGACCGCAAAAATAGCGTAAGTTTTTATAAAAATCTGTATTTATTAGTGGCCCCTCCATCATTGACGAACATGCCTATTACATAAGGCATCCTCTTCAAACACTAATCCGCCGTAGTTTGAATCTACCGCGCAGAGCATTTAAAATCTGAGGAGCCTTCATCATGAGCGCACGCGACCTCACTAATGGCTTCAGTCATTATGAATTGGGTTCTCACTACGAAAAAACTTTGTAAAAAATAAAAACAAAAAGAAAATAAGAATAACTATCCAATAAGCTTCCCATCATATCGTGGATGTACTTTGTGTGGATCTTTGACCAGACGCTGATTCAGGCGTCATTCTTCCTTCTCTGCTCTGCGATCAGCTGGCCCGGACGTGTCTCCCCACGCTCCGCTGGTTCCACATTTACTGCGTCCCTAGTGAGTTTTTTCTCATTTGTTTACTCCGGGATGTATCGAGTAAGGTTAGGATATGCGTAGCAGGAGTGTCCTGGGCTGGTTGCCCGCAGTGCAGTGTATTTTGGGTCGTGTGTTTGGGGCATCTATTTCGGATGTACCCTCGTGGTCCTGTTGTGGACAGGTGCATGTTTGTCAGTTGAGTTAGCTTGTGATGCAGGCGGCTTTCATTACTCGATTATTTCTGCTGCCTTTTATCTTTCTGATGAGGTAGCGTTGCTTTGCTGACGTTCCCAGCGTATTTTTCTTCACTTAGTGAAGTATTTTCTGGGTCCCGAGTCGGTCTTCCCTTGGTCGGAAGTATTTCTACAGTGGTGTGTTGGCGGTGATTCCTGTTGTTATATTCCCAGTGTTTTTGTTTATATTTCAACATTTCTTGTCCCGTCTGCTTAGGCCTAGCCAGCCGCTCGTAGCTTTGCCACATGTACAAGTGTTATTGATTTATTTTATAAATATGTCCTACTGTGTCATGTGTATCCGGGTTTAGTTGTGTATTGGCTAATTCCACGGACTATGTTTGTTTCCTGGATTAGTTGTGTATTGGCTAATTCCACGGATTATATTTGTGGTCCCTAGATTAGTCGTGCTTTGGCTATCTCTCGGGTCCTATGTGCGTTCAGATGGTGTCTGAACGGGGTGGGTTACTTTCCGGCGGGGTTTTCTCGGTTACACCATGAAAACTCCGGCCGTGAGCCGTGTTTGGCCACGCGTGGTTTCAAAACAGGCTGGTGTCCCCGGCGAGTTGGTGTCTGTGGCTCTCCAGGACTGCGTCTCGTGTGTTGGTGCCTGTTTCAGGCTCCCTATGATTCCCGGCGGATTGGCTGTACCCATCTAACATTGTTCATGCGGACATATGTTATGTAGTTTTTCTACCCGGTTTTACAAACCAAAGGAAAAACCCTAGCTGTTGTTGTGGGCTTTCCTCCCCGGCGATCTTTTAGAAAGAAGTGGGGATAGGAACTTAGGGGGTTAACATTTAAGACATCAGATCTCAGCCGGCGGGTGTACCTTGGTAAAGGTGGGATGAACGAATTGGTAATTCAGTTTAGTTAACCGGTCCATTTTAGTGATACTATATGTATCGCCGCCCTCACTCATACGGCGATCGAAGGCTCAATTAGGGTTAACATATTTTTTTCATAAGTTGACCACACCCGGCGGATGCTCCTGGGAGGGGGAAAGACGGAATTTACAATTCAAGCTAGTTACCCAATTAATTGAGAGATACAGCTATGTATCGCCGCCTTCACCATACGGTGATCTATGTGACAATTCATTAGAAGTCAGGTCTTGTATCAGCCTGCCCTGTGTTAATCTGCTGGATAATTCAGGGGCCGGCGTCTTTGTGGGGGGTTGTTTTTCAAAATTTAATCTTGTAACAGTCACCACCAGAAAGACTTTATAAACGCCATGCTGGTCTTTTATATTATGTCAGAGGGTATTCGTAAACTTTCTTAAGACATGTCTAGATATTCGGAAATCTTTATAGAACCCCGCCGCGTAACGAGCTGTAATCATTGTGCGATTACGTCTCGTTATCCGGCGGGTTATGAACACTTGTATGCGATCATTTTGGGTTAACCTTATGAGCATTAATTCCTGGAAATTTTCATTTTTTCCAGGGCTGGGCCCCGGCGGACCAATACAGAACCTGCAGTAAGTTCCCACCAGTCTCTGTCATGGCTACCTTTGCCCCAGTTTTTGCTTTATGCATTAATCCAACCTGTGCCGGTATCCCTCTTTTTGCGCACACTCTTTGTATCAAGTGTGTTAAATGTCTAGACCGTTCAAGGGGTCTGTGGGTGATGCGCAACTGTTCCTTTTGCTCCCAACTAAGTGTCAAAGTCCTCCAAGATAATGATAAGACCGCAGCGGTCGCCTTACGTGAAGTTCGGCAACAAATGTCAGCGTATACTACGATTGTGGCTCATAAGTCACTTCAATGTGACAACGTCCCTCTTTGGGATAGGCTTCTTCTTGAGCACCCTCCCCCTAATAAACGTTCCTCTCGAGTAACTAGTCATAAGCCGGCGGAGACTGGACAGGGTTCTGTGTCATCTCCTGCCCCTGCTACTTCGAAACGTCACCGTGAGCCTACACCCCCGGCGGCAGCCTCCTCGTCTCGGGCGAGATCGAGGTCTAGGTCACCCCTTAGACACCAGCCACCCAGTCTTGCCTCTTCACCAGCGAGTAAGAGGAGTAAGACGGAAAGTTCCACCAGTGGTCACGGCGATAAATCCTCCAAATCGAAGAGTAGTTCACGGTCACACCGCAGCCATAAATCTTCAAAAAAGGATTCCCATGATAGAAAGGCCTCCCGATACTCACCAGTTTCTAGTGCTTCTCGTCATACCTCTACCCCAGACAGAGTTTGTGTTCGGTCTCAAGGGTCCAGTGTAGTGCCTGTACCTAAAGATGATTTACCCATTAACATTTTAACCCTGGATTTGGAGAGTTCAGGGAGCTCAGTGGTTGAGAGTGTTTCAGACTCCCACGGGAGTATAGGCCAAGGCCTCGGTGTTTGGCGATATTCTCGTCCGGGGCCTGACCACCCACTTCCGGCTCAAACTATTCACACAGTGGCTGACGTCCACCGGGACGCGGCGATCCCATCCTCTATTCCTGACTTATCTTGGCAACAAGATGGTACCCCAGCTTCGGCGGGATCTTCTCAGGAGGAACAGGATGACAAAGACGAGGTTTCGATTATATCGGATATGGAAGGGCAAGAGTCAGGTTCAGGCTTAGATGCCGCACAAGATCTTAATGATTCACCAGTGAGTACATCATCAAATCAATTTGTCACTGCACAGGAAATTGATGGGCTACTTGTTAATGCTTTATCTAAAAATTTTGGCCAACAGCAGGAAACTCCCACAGTGGACTTGGGAGCTCCCACGACAAGCTCTACGGTACGGCCTCTGATGACTTCTATTGCTTTGACTCAAATCCCTCACCCCCCTCTATGTCACCATCGGTGGTTACTAGGCCTGCTACGGCGGCATTGACCACTTCGAATGTAAGGGTTATAACGGATGTCAATCCGCCCCCTCTAGACAGAGCGCCTCTCAAAAAGGTAGCTATGCCCTTGCTTTACGGACCAGACGAGTCATGGGTCCTTTTGACCCCCACTAAACCAGAGCTCGCCCAACCTACCTTGTCAGGGGAGCTCCCAGTGCCGCGTGAGTGGGTCATGCAGGGCAATAAATCTAAGAAATTAAGGGCCTTGGATACTTTGGGGAATGTGCTAGATGTCAACATCAAGGCTATACCTAGTTATTATCACCAGGACTATTTTGTTTATACTGCTAAGCCTGCTTTACCCCCTGCCTCAGCTTCAAGATTGTTTTCTGACTGGTCTAAGCATGATGGGTTTAATGACATTAAGACACTGTCAGCTCTTACTCCAGAACTCGATTTGCAAACCGTCACAGACGCAGCAGCTAATCCAGTCTTGAAGGTGGGGCAGTTGGGTCCAGGACCTTGGTTGGAATGGGAGACAGAGGCTCAAAACTTTGCGACCACATTTACTTCCAAAACTTCCCACCAGATCCCTCAAGATACTCATTCTTGGTTCTCCATGCCGGTGTGTTCTGCCGGCGGAGTCCCTTCAGTTTTGTTTGCTTTCTTAGCTGCCCCTAAAATTAATCTTTGTGAGCTAAAAGACCCTTTCACTACCCCTACCCCAACTCACCTAGACCGTGAATTTAGGCTACGGGGGAAAGCTTTTCGCCTGTTCTCTCAATACATAGTGTCTCAACAGGTAGCAAAGTCTTTGCTCCGGTCCACTCAGGCAATCGCAGACGCGGATGCCAGACGGTCGGTTGAATTGTCCCGGCGACTGCTTCTTCAGTCGTCCATCCAATCATTAGGTGACATACGCACTGCCTTGCTTGAGGCGGTACGAGCGAGACAAGATCTCAGAATGTCCTTAGTCCGAAAACTGCCTGATCGCATTGCGAATCAGGTGGTCATGTCACCAGTGCTCACTCTCTCTTTAATGTCCCCTGAAGTGTGGCGAACGGTTTTTAATATGGCTCAGGCCGTTAAACACAGTCCCACCCCTTCTAAGAAACCTGCCTTTAACTTCCCCAAACCCAGGCCAATCGCTAAGGCTCAGCCGGGGGGATCTAAGCCCTTTCTTCCACCTAAGTCCTCCTCCCCTAAAGGTCAGTACAGGCATAGACAGGGTAGGTTTTCAGGTCAGAGAGGACACGGCTATAATAAGCCAGGTCAGGGCCCGTCTTCTGCCAACGCCAGCCAGCCGGCGAAGCGTCCACCACCGCCAACTCCACCACCATAAAAAAACTAAGGTCTCTCTCACTCCCGGTGCCAGTCTTAAGGCCGGTGGATCCGAGGGTAGTACAGCCGGCGAACCCTTGTCTGCTAACTGGGTCGTTCCGAACGTGTCACAAAGCATGGCCGTTAAACACTTGGGCACAGATGGTGGCACGCAAAGGCATCACTTGGCAGTGGCTCCGGCGACCTCGCTTACGTCAGCCGACAACGGCGAATTTTGTTTCTTTAGAGGTGGAGTCACTGGTCCAGGAAATGATTGCCAAGAATGTCATCATCCCGGTCCCCCCAAATTACCCTGTATTCACGTCCAAGCTATTTTTGGTTCCCAAAAGGGACAGTGTTCAGATGAGACCGGTCGTAGACCTGTCTTATCTGAACCTTCACATTCACAACGAGTCATTCCGAATGTTAACAGTACACCAAATCAGGCTAACACTTCCGCCGGGAGGTTGGATGTGTTCCCTAGACCTGACAGACGCTTATTGGCACGTATCGGTCAACAAAAGATTTCAAAGGTTTCTGGCCTTACGGATCAGGCACCAAAATTTTGTCTTTCAGAGGATGCCATTCGGTTTGAACCTGGCACCTCGACTATTCATGAAATTAGTCCGGCAAGCCCTGATGCCATTGTTAAAGCAAGGAATCAGAGTTTTGTGGTACCTAGACGACTGGCTGGTGGTGGCAGAGACAGAGCAATTATGCATCAAACATGTCAACATAATTTTAAATCATGTCAAAACTCTAGGGTTCAAGGTAAATCTGGTAAAGTCAAACCTTGTCCCCTCACGAGTAATTCAGTGGATAGGGCTGGTTTGGGACACAGCTGCTCTCACTCTGAGTCAGAGTGTGGACAATCGCACCAGGTTTCGCAGGAAACTGTTCATGTTTCTTCACAGTCTGACTACGACACGGAGGATCTGGGAGTCTCTGGTCGGCTCTCTCAACTGGATTCAACTAACTGTAATGTTGGGCCGGTTGAAAGTAAAACGGTTAATATTGGAAGGCAACAAATATTTCCCACTCTTACCGGCGGGAAAATTATGGCCCATCCCAAAATTAATCCACACCTTACTAGCGGTCTGGGCGAAGAGGGAAATGTTGCACTCAGTAATGTCATGGACCTCTCCTCCGCCAACGGTATGGGTAGACACGGATGCGTCAGGCACGATAGGTTGGGGATTTCAGTCAAACCAGGGGCACCAGGGTCAGGGGCTTTGGTCCCACTTAGAAATCTCCCACATCAATGTCAAAGAATTACTAGTCCCCTTGTATTTCCTTCAGGCTCACGGCTCTACTTTACGGGGCAAGTCGGTGGCCTTCAGAATGGACAATCTGAATGTAGTTCACTGTATTCAGAAACAGGGGTCAACGAGGTCAAGGAAGTTGCTAAACGTGTCGGAAGAGATTTTTACTCTAGCCAACAGGCTAGACATTTATCTTCACGCATCTTATCTCCCAGGCGTAGCAAACGTCTGGGCAGACGCTCTGTCCCGGCGACAGAGCACGACAGTAGACTGGGAGCTCAAGCAACCCATTTTCAACCTAATGATTGCAGAGCTCTACCATCCACAAGTGGATCTGTTTCCGCCGCCAGACGCGTCACTAATGTGCCACGTAGTGAACAAACTACGAGATTATCAAGGCTTGGTCTCGCTAATCGCGCCCCTGTGGCCGGCGCAGTTATGGTACCAGCAATTGAAGACGTTGTGCTCGCACCCGGTGTCGCTCCCGGTCGAGTATTTCCACTTAGACACGATTGGCAACCTAGCGACCTCGCTGACTTTTGCATTATGGACATTCAAGAGGCCAAGTGGCTAGCGCCATATGGTAGAGATGTGACCAATAAATTAATCAATCAATATACTCAGTCTACGAAGCGACAGTATCAATCACATTGGCGAGCCTTTACTTCTTGGATCATTAGAACAGAACAGACTGTGCCCTCAGTGGCGTTAGTTTTTAATTATTTGAATTATCTGTTTGAGCAGAAACGTTTATCTGTGGTAACGTTAAAGAATCACTTAACTGCGATTAGAGTGCCCTTTTTAGACCTTACAGGTCTCTCCATACCGGTAGCGGAGGAAACAGGTTTTATGAGAGCATGTTTTAAACTCCGCCCACCTCCCCGTCAGCTCATGCCTACTTGGTCTCTGGACAAGGCATTGTCTTTACTTCACTCTCGTCTGTACCAAAATACTGCAGATTTTGCATTACTCTTAAAAAAGGCTGTATTCCTTTTGGCTTTGGACACCGGGAACAGAGTGTCTGAGCTGGCGGCGATGAGCAACACACCTAATTGCCTTCGGTTTGGTAGACTTAATGAATGTATTCACATTGCACCTTCCCCGGGATTTGTAGCCAAGAATGAGCACAGTGCACACGTGTTTTCTGAGTTCACTGTGCCGGCGTTAAAAAGGGGAAAGGTGCACCATAATCTATGTCCAGTGCAAACTCTAACCAAATATTTGAGAGTAGCTCCTCTAAACCCCCAAGGTGCTTTATGGGTAGCGAGTACGGGTAAACGCTTACTGAAACGGAGATTAGCTTCTCTTCTGGTCGAAGTCATTAAAGAGAGTAATCCCGGCGTTGTGGGTAGGGCCCACGATTTACGCAAATGGGCAGCTTCTTTACGTTTCTTGAAGAACTTTTCAGTAGAAGATATTTCATCCCCACAGTTGTGGGCGTCTAATCATACGTTTTTGACTAGATACTTGTCAGTTGCTCTAGACAAACCTTCCTTACCATGTATAGCTTTAAGGCAGAGGGTCTAGGTGGCCCTTCAGTCACTTTTGTTTACTTTCACGGAAAAAAGGGGGGGGTGGGGTGCAGTCAGTGTAACATAGGACACCCTAGACCCCGCCGGAATGTAAGAGCTGTGATACAAATTATGGATAATGTGATATGAAAATTTCTCTGTTCTATTCAGGGCGAGAAATTGTGCTAGTACAACGTTAGTACAAACAACAGTGTTGTTATAGTAGTTTTAGCTGTGAAAGCAATTTAGTTTTAAACAGTGGAGATCGTTTGCAAAACATTTCCACGAATATTATGGGGTTTATTATGTGCACATGTAAACTTATAACTTGTTATTTTTGTCACCACTCGTTGAGTGGGGTGCCTTCGTAACTACAGATCTGTTCACAGAATCTCCAGAGTTACCCTTTTTTATCAAGCAGGCTTCTTTGAAGCACGCACCTGCTTGAACCCCTTTTTTGTATTGATATGGGCTGCGCCATATTTAAATATATTTTCAAAGTAAGAATACTATGTGGTTGTTTGATTATCTGCTTTTCTAGAGTTATGATATGATTACGAATGTCCCCCTCCAATCTTAGAAATCAGGCATGTTCGTCAATGATGGAGGGGCCACTAATAAATTATAGGTTTGACTCCTGTAAGGAGATAAAGAAAACCTAATATTTAGTAGTGGCCCCGTAATCATTGACGACTGGGGCCCTCCCGACCATCCCCTTCCCATTCGTTGATGTATTAAGGATTTTGGTTTACTTGATATGTCAGTGAAGGAAGAATGACGCCTGAATCAGCGTCTGGTCAAAGATCCACACAAGTACATCCACGATATGATGGGAAGCTTATTGGATAGTTATTCTTATTTTCTTTTTATTTTTTATTTTTTACGAAGTTTTTTCGTAGTGAGAACCCAATTCATAATGACTGAAGCCATGAGTGAGGTCGCGTGCGCTCATGATGAAGGCTCCTAAGATTTTAAATGCTCTGCGCGGTAGATTCAAACTATGGCGGATTAGTGTTTGAAGAGGATGCCTTATGTAATAGGCATGTTCGTCAATGATTACGGGGCCACTACTAAATATTAGGTTTTCTTTATCTCCTTACAGGAGTCAAACCTATAATTTTGCCACAGGGTGCTTTTCATACCTCAAGAATTCGACCACACTGAGCCAAAACGTTTTCAGTCCTGTCCCGGTAGCCATTTTGAATGCAGGTGATCTAGTTTTGTGAATATGGAGAAAGTTTTAGACCTTGTCCGCACCGTGCATTGGCGAATCTTGCTCTGCCTCGCAGATATATTCACTTAATACCTTGTAGGACCTATGGAAATGCTTAAATATGATATATTTTACCTTTAAAGTGACAATTGATAGTGTGTGCTTCCAGCTGTTTTGTGTAAACAAACCGATGAAGAAAAAAAGGAAGTATAAACCCCACCTGAAGTTGGAGGTTCGCAATTATGGTAGGTGAGACCAGAGTACTTTTATCGGTGTTCTATATGGCGATCAACAAATGTAAACATGGCGGTGGCGATGACGTCGGATGTTTGCTATCATGTTCCCGTCTATTTTTAATGCCATTGGCCCCCCCCCATGACATATTGTCATCATCATATATATTGTTTACTGCATATATGGATGGAGTTATGAAAGAAATACTATCAAGAGCAGTGGATGTTGGTGTATCGCTGAAAAGGGAGGGAATTGAGTGGAAGCTACCTATACTGCTGTTTGCGGATGATACAGTTCTGATGAGTGATAATGAATGGGAGTTGCAGGGTCTGGTAAATGAGTTTGGAACTGTGTGCGAAAAACGGAATTTGAAGGTAAATACGGGGAAGAGCAAGGTTATGGTCTTCGAAAGGGGTGAAGTCACAGAGTGTGAGGTGAAGCTGAACGGTCAGGCTATGGAGATCGTCAACTCTTTTAAGTATCTGGGCAGTGTGTTGAGTAAAGATGGGACTATGGATGAAGAGGTGCGGGAGAGGGTACAACAGGGGAAGAGGGTTGTAGGAACGCTAAAAGCAGTAACAAGAAATAGGGTGGTCAGTATGGAAGTGAAGAAGTCCTTGCATGACAGTGTGGTAATCCCGACACTGACTTACGGAAGCGAAGCATGGACGTTGGTTGAGAGACTCAGACCAAGAGTGAGAGCAGTGGAAATGAATTACTTAAGGAGTGCGTGCGGAGTTACATGGAGGGATAGACAGACTAATGAGGAAGTAAGAAGGAGGTGTGGTGTGGAGGTAGATGTGCTGGAAAGTGTGAAAAGGAACAACTTGAGATGGTTCGGCCATATGGAACGTATGGAAAGCGAGAGAATGACTAAGAGGGTGTACGAGAGCGAGGTGGAGGGGGAGACGTAGACCGAATATGAGGTGGAAGGATGGAGTGAGGAACTACATGAACGAAGGCAGTGCTGGTTGGGGGGAGGGGCGTCGACTGACTGGGGACAGAGGTGCATGGGGGCGGTTCGTTCGTGGCCACCCCTTCGGGGATCACGGCGTCAGGCAATAGATAGATAGATAGATATATATTGTCAGGCAGGGGGCAAATAACTGAACAAAATGGGGTAAATATAGGCCTACAGGAGACGCAACAATATAGGTAGCAAATTTCTAATGGTAGTTTTGGGTTCCTATCATCATATGCTTCATTTCTATATACTTTTTATCCCCGAGATTTTTTTTTTTTTTTTTTTTTTTTTTATTTTTTTTTTTTTTTTTTTTTTAATAACCTAACCTAACCTAACCTAAATGTATTTGGGGGCTATTAGGTTAGATTTTTTGGTTAGGTTAATGGAAAAAAAAAATCCCAAGAAAAAAAATGAAAACTCCCAAGATTTTTTATTTTTTTTTTCCCGGGGATAAAAAGTATATAGAAATAAAGCATATGATGATAGGAACCCAAAACTACCATTAGAAATGTGCTACCTATATTGTTGCGTCTCCTGTATATTAACCCAAAATAGACGCTAAGTTCACCACAGTTATCGCCCATTCCCCCCTATGTAAACATGACCACTGTACGCCAGAAAACTACATCCATCCCGTTTTTTGGTTAGGTTAATAACCAGAACAAATAAAATCTCAAGAATTTGTTTCCCCCCCCCCCCCCCCCCCGAGGATAAAAACTATATAGCAATGAAGCATATGATAGGAACCCAAAACTGATATTAGAAATTTGGGGAAGGATGTAGTTACCGGGTGTACCACCACCGACATACAACATAAATCGGTCAAATTGGATTTTAGGTCACATATGTGTTTTTTGTATTATAATCCTTTTTCTCATCAGTTTCTTCATTGATTAGTGTGTTTTTTAAGGTGTTTTACCTTCTGGAAATTCATATTTACCAATTATTTTGCAATATTTAAACATGCCCCCTAAAACCATATTTTTTCATTACCCTAACCTAACAACCTAACCTAACCTGGGGGCTGCCACCCCCATACCCCTGCAGGGTTAGTATTGATATAGAATATGACAAAATACTAAAACTACGGTAAAAAAAATGAAAAATATTAGTTCTCAGCTGATCCAAGATGGCCGCCATCACCCTTATTTAACCCACAAAGTCTAAGGAAAAATAATTTAATATGCAGCGGTGAAGTCATATATTGTGGTGACTAATACTCTATGACAAAGCTATAGTATACATTTAGAACATTATATCCCATACGTGACCTAAAATCCAGTTTGTCCCATAAATCATCTATAAATACTTACCGGGTATAATAAAATAAATACTTATAAATCTATAGGCTAATACTAGGTTAGGTTAGGTTGTTTAGTTAGGGTAATGTATTTTTGTATCCAAAGGCAGTCAAAATAGACGGGAACATGATGGTGAGCGTCCGCGTAGTGTAAACAAGACGGGCGGTACACCCGGTAACTACATTCTTGCCGAAATTTGTTACCTAGGATTTGTTGCGTCTCCCAAATATTGACCAAATTTACAATAAAATTATATATATTATATTAGGCCTATCCTATTCCCACAAATAGGCTAGGCATCGTCATATCAAGGGTACTTAGGCTAGGCTACGTGAAACATAGGTATGCATAGGTTACATAGCCTAAGCCTATTTGAAAAAAATATATAGCCTATAAAGACTAGGCTAGGCCTAGGCTAAACAAAAAATAGAGGTACGTACTTAGGTTATTACCGAAGCTAGTAGCTACCACTAATTATTACCGAAGCTAGTAGCTACCACTAATTATTACCGAAGCTAGTAGCTACCACTAATTATTACCGAAGCTAGTAGCTACCACTAATTATTACCGAAGCTAGTAGCTACCACTACTTATTACCGAAGCTAGTAGCTACCACTAATTATTACCGAAGCTAGCTACCACTAATTATTACCGAAGCTAGTAGCTACCACTAATTATTACCGAAGCTAGTAGCTACCACTAATTATTACGAAGCTAGTAGCTACCACTAATTATTACCGAAGCTAGTAGCTACCACTAATTATTACCGAAGCTAGTAGCTACCACTAATTATTACCGAAGCTAGTAGCTACCACTAATTATTACCGAAGCTAGTAGCTACCACTATATATTACCGAAGCTAGTAGCTACCACTAATTATTACCGAAGCTAGTAGCTACCACTAATTATTACCGAAGCTAGTAGCTACCACTAATTATTACCGAAGCTAGTAGCTACCACTAATTATTACCGAAGCTAGTAGCTACCACTAATTATTACCGAAGCTAGTAGCTACCACTAACTATTACCGAAGCTAGTAGCTACCACTAACTATTACCGAAGCTAGTAGCTACCACTAAACTATTACCGAAGCTAGTAGCTACCACTAACTATTACCGAAGCTAGTAGCTACCACTAACTATTACCGAAGCTAGTAGCTACCACTAACTATTACCGAAGCTAGTAGCTACCACTAATTATTACCGAAGCTAGTAGCTACCACTAATTATTACCGAAGCTAGTAGCTACCACTAATTATTACCGAAGCTAGTAGCTACCACTAATTATACACCCGAAGCTCGTACAGCTACCACTCATTATTACCGAAAGATCGTAGCTACCACTAATTATTACCGACGATAGTAGCTCCCACTAACTAGTACCGAAGCTAGTAGCCTTACCACTAATTATTACCGAAGCTAGTAGCTACCAATAATTATTACCGAAACTAGTAGCTACCACTAATTATTACCTGAAGCTAGTAGCTACCACTAATTATTACAGAAAGCTAGTAGCTACCACTAATTATTACCGAAGCTAGTAGCTACCACTAATTATTACCGAAGCTAGTAGCTCCCACTAATTATTACCGAAGATAGTAGCTACCACTAATTATTTCTCAATATTTGAAG